>LPNX010857143.1:19054-47685 GCA_001517045.1 Pseudotsuga menziesii
AGTTACAATAAGGTAACTATAATGATGATGATGATGATTAACATCAATTGAGACCAACTTTGTTCTATCAGACATTAAGGGATAATACTTGGTTTCCTTTAAAATCGTGTTCATGTGCTCAAAAAGCTTGCTAAGAAGCTTTCCAAGGTCACTATAGTTTTGGCAAGTTAGGACGTTATAAAATTTTGTATTGTAGCAAATACAATGAAACTCAAATCAAATGTGGGTGTAAGCAAGGCACTCTAATAGAAAGTGATTTTCATACTCAATGCTCATAGACTCACACTGATGGAAAACCATTTTCGCCCATGGAGTTTAAGGAATAGACCAACACCTTGTTTCATTATGGAGTTCATGAGAGTTTGTTCTAATGTTAGCTATATTAATTTTCTTCTGTGAGCTTGTTAATATTGAGAGATACTTCTAATATTTCTAGTTAGGATTAATGACCTCCTTATAGTATTAAGTAATTTTGTCTTAACCACTAAATTTTTCTCACACCATAATTTCTCTTTAAACTTAGAAGTAATAATGTTTTTGACATTATCAATGTTCTGCAAAATTTCATTTTCATCAATTCCCCAATGGTTTAACCAAGACACGACATCTTCACACCAACACCACTTGAGGCGTAGTTGGTTTTGACACGAGTTTAAAGCAATTTTAGGAAGTCTCTCATTTCCCATGTTATTTATCTTATGCTTGTACATTAGGTACCTAGTCATATCCATGCTCTCAATGGGGGAAATACCCACTTCTATGAGGAGAATAGGATAAGATGTATTGCTTTTAATTTTGAGGTTATAAGTTATAAATTGATTTTGGATTTTCTCAATCTTCGTCCAATATTCTATAGAAATGCTGCACCCCTAGACTTCAAAACCATACAAGATAACAAGGATGACAAGAGATTCAAAGAGGAACTTCTTTTTATCCCACATGAACAGATTGGTTGATTTACAATTATTTTCAAGACCAAAATAAGCTTTCCACCCTCCATTAATCTTTTTCTCAGTGCTATAGCTCCAATTGAGCTTATGATGAATACCAATTCCGAGATACTTGTAAGAAGTCACTTCCTATATATTTCTATTATCATAAATAAACTTTGCATAGGTGTCTTTAAGTTAGATTTTATAACCATGTTTTTTGTCTTGTTGGCGTTAATAGTCATACCCATGTTAAAGAAAAAATATTTAAGACTTTTTAATTTCTTATCGAGATTACAAGGACACATTTCCATAAGAACAATATCATCAGCATAAAGTAGGATGATGATAACTATCCCATTTAAGATTGTACTAGTGCAACCTATTGCTTCTAAACACTTGTCTAGCTTATCAATGTAAATTCCAAAAAGGGTAGGGGAGAGGGGGAGACCTTCCTTAACTCCAATATTTTATTTTATATCTATTTTCCACCTGCCATTATTCTTAAAATTGGCAATGACCTTTTTGTATAACCTTATCATGATAGCTCTCAACTCAAAAGGAACCTCAAGCTCCTCTAGCCTATTCCATAAGTTATTTCTAGACATTGTAACAAAAAAAAATCTAAAATCCACAAAGCAACATAATAGGTCAAACTTATTATTACATCATTCTTGTGTAATGATCCTAAGTGTAACGAGGTGGTCCGTAGTTGAATGATTCCTTCTAAAACATGCTTGGCCTTTAGCCTGCTTACGATCCATTTCTAGTCATTCATTGATCTTATTTTCTAAGATAATACCATATAACTTAGCTAAGAGAGCGCTAATCATAAAAGTATGATAATTAGAGGGGTCCTTTTTATCACCACTTTTGAAAATAAGAATAATGAGGATTTGAGTCCAAGGTGTAGGAAACCCTTGCTTGACCGCTAGATTAAAGAGTTTGTGGGTGTGTGGGACGAGGACACGCACTCCAATTTTTAAGATTTCTGCTGGGTAGCCTTCAATGTCTTTGTATTTTCCATTTGCTAAGCGCTTAACCCCAAAATCTATGCATTCTAACGAGATAACTTATTTTTTTGTAAGAAGGGTTTGAATGTTATCTCTCATATTGAGGAATTCATAAAGCTTTTTAAGATAGGAATTCCAATCTTTTAAATCAATTTTATTGTCTTCTTTTTTTTGCGAGTTAGAATTTGCTGCCATAATTTCTTAGGGTCCATCTTAGAGAGATGTAGGAGATTTTCCTGCCTTTTACTTAGAATATGCCTTTTTTTCTTTTAATTAAGGGTTTGTAGTGATTTATCTTGTCAATTTTTATCAAAACTGTAGTAGCTTGCTTAATTTATTTTCTTGCATCTTTACACTCTTGATCATACCAAGGGTTGGTTCTACTATTACTCGTTTTAGTCTATACTTGAATAGAGAACTTGTTAATGGACGACGAAAGGGTTGTAGAAAAATTATGGTAGATATTTTATATATTCTCCATACTAGATAAAGGAAACAATTCATCTTTTAGATCATCGAGAAACATGTGAGCTTTATTTTTATCGAAGATAAGGTGATTTGGAAATTATAGTTTTCCTCCTTAGGATCGCTATGCATGGCAATATTGAGAATTATAATTAAAGGTCTATGATCAAAGTCATGCTCATGGTCATTGAAGATGTTGAAATCTATTAATTTGTTGTATACAGGGATATGAGAGATAACATAATCTACCACACTACTACCAAGCTCATGAATACAAGTCATCCGGATAGAGATTGGCCATTTTGTGAGATCGTTGAAAATGATAATATTTTGAGCACTACAAAATTTGATGAGCTTAGAACCGAATAAATTTTCACCTAGATCTTTAGAACTTCTTTTGTACCTGTTAGCTAGCTCAATATCTTCATCTAACCAAAGAAGATTATAGTTGAAAAAAATGCATAAAATAATAGCTTGGTACTCTAAGTTCGAGCATTGAAGTCACCCATCAAAAGGATATTTCCTTCCTTCCTTAAACTAGAAATGTAATTTTCTAAATCATTATAAGAACAATTTTTATCTAAATTGGTTTTCTTTCATATAAGTTGAAATTAATAGGGGAAAAATAACAAATCGCTATGTGGGTTTTTTCATCATCAATGTTTGTGATCTCTATCCAAATAAATTAGTTGTAAGGGTCTTTCTTATAAATCCTGACATGTGGGGATATGTTCTTCCTAATATAACAGTCTATACCCCCAATGCCTCTATGACATGATCATGTATTCCATATTGACCATAGGGCATATCTATCTATATATCAAGGACTTTGGACTCCTCATGTTCACAAGTTTTGACCAATAATATAATATCATTTTCTCTCGGGATCCAACTTAACTTAGGGCCTTTGGTCCATGGAAATCCTCACCAATTCGAGGAGAAGTTACAGAGTGTGCCAAATTGATATTTATTACTATCGTTTTGGTTTCTATCTCTAATATTAGGTTTCATGTTTCTCATTAATGTAGTTTTCCCTATTTCCTAGATTTTTACCTTTTGGACCTCCTTTCTTAATTTGGGTTGATCCTCTAGAATAGGTCTTCATTTATAAATATCCTCGAGCCTTTTAAACTCTTACGGAAATGTTGTATTTTTGTTTGGTAGAGCTAACCTTAACCCATATTAGTCTTTCTTTATTCTCAATTCATTTCCACAACCAGTTTGCTTCTATGAGACCAGTAGTTTCAAATTGCAACCTATTGTGAAGTCCTGTCTTAACAATGGCTAAGATATACTCTTCTTCCTCCTTTTTTAAACAAAAAATATGAGGTTTAAAGATGTTTTGCTACACTCATGGACTAAGACTATCAGCTTATTCATTTCTTCTTTAATGGATTTAATATATCTATTTTACCTTATATATTATTTAGGGTTAGGTTGTAGCTTTTTTTTGTTGGGGTGTTTTTTGAATTTCCATTGCATGTACTTTAGTCTCTATTATTTCTACTTTTTCTCCAATATGTGATGCAAAGTCTAAAAAAAAAACATTTTCAAATAAATGAATTAGTGTAACATGAAGATATACCAAGTTACAATAAGGTAGTTATAAATAATAAAAGCATTAAGGTAATTAATGTAAAATGTTTACCTAAAAGTAAGTAATATTATTATTACAATTTAAAATATTTTATAAATTTTATAATAAATTCATATAACGTGAAGAAAATGGATCAGATGCAACGTTTTAGGTAATATACACGTATGAAATGTTTTTAAAAATAGTTTTAAGAAATGATATTTTTAAATTATAAACGTTAACATTATAGTTTGTTTTAAATGACAAAGAATTAAAACTTCTCAAACAAGTGTACTGTAAAATAGCTAACAACGAAGAACAAAGAACAAGGAGCTTCCCGTATAACCTAAGAACAAATATTGCTTTCACACTATTGGGATTGGTAGCTAGCAAGTTCAGATTCTTATTTACAATGAAATTTCAAGACACATCCAAGATCATGAGGTATGTCACACCTCTGCAAATAGGAATCGAAACCTTAATATATTACATTTCAGGTCTATCTGCATGCCTCTTTCATATGTGAATTATCACACCATCAACCTCTTAGATCCTCTTTTCTGATTGATATCACACCTTCAGTATTGCACTCACCAGCACCATTTGTATATATCCATTGCCTTTGTTGGCAAATCTGGCCTCGCTCTACCTGTTCTATCATAAGGATTTGATTTAAAATGGCAGGATTGATTCACTGCTACTGCCACTGACCGGTGGAATGCTTGTGTTGTAACAATTGCTCGTGTAATACATCAATTGCAACAGCTTAATCAATTATTTCTCTCACCATATCTCCAACCCTCCAACATGTCTGGAATCAACAGTCCGCAGCAAGAAGCAGGATTTGAAACCACAGTTCTATCTACGTTCAAAAGACTGTTTGCAGCGGGGGTCGAAGTAGACGGTAAGCTGATACACAAATTGAGATTCAGGTCACCATGCTCTTCCGCATTCAAAGTCGCAGGCTCGATAGGGGAGTTTTCCGATCGTTCGTATCGGAAAAAGTCTGCTATCTCTGGCGTTGTAGGGTTCTGAAACACTGGAATTTCGTTGTCGGGAGCAGGCTGAGAGTCGCATGTGTTGTTGCTGTTGCAGGGCTCGGCGAGGGGACGATGGGTCTGTGGGTCGAGTCCCTTGCTCAGCAATTTTCTCTTGATGTGGGTGTTCCAGTAGTTCTTTATCTCGTTGTCCGTTCGCCCAGGCAATCTTGCTGCAATAAGAGACCACCTGCACAGTTTCACAGACTGATTTCATTAATTTATCAATTCGGTTCACAATTGAAATCTCGAAATCCAGATTTTCGTGACAGATCTAGGTTTAATAAGATAAATCATTAGAGGCGCATGCAAGAGAGGCAATGAAATGATATACTTGTTGCCCACGGAGGAGTGGAGTTTGATAATAAGCTGGTCTTCTTCTTCTGTGAAGCTTCCACGCTTGAGATCGGGACGCAGGTAGTTTATCCATCGGAGCCTGCAGCTTTTTCCGCATCTCAGCAGCCCTGTAGTAGAAAAACAATAAAAAGTTATATATAATGTCTTGAATCAATGTACCAGCAGCCATTAATTCCATTAGAGAAAGCAGAGGTTTGGCAAGAAACCTGCGGCCTTAGGAAGGGAGCGCCAGCCACCTTCGCCATGGGCTCGAATGTGAGCGATGAGGCGGAGATCTTCTTCTTTAGTCCAGGCCCCTTTGTTGGTATGAGACTTCTCGCAGCAGGGAGGTCTCCCCATCTTTCGCAGACGAACAGAAGACGGATTAGGGTCGTTTTGGCTAAAGAAGAATGACGGTGCAAGAATTAGGGTTAGGGATAAAGAAGAACAGGATTGCTATGAATAAAGGTAAGATAAGTTCTTGGATATATATATATATTATAAGATAAAGAGGCGGTGAGAGCAGGTATATGATTTCATTGATTTTGTCTTGCAAGGTTAAAGTAGACGTTGATGTATATACTATTGTTTCATAAAATTATCATCCTTATTATCATTATATTTGTTAATATAATAAAATTGTTGGTCTTTTTGTTTTTATTTTTCAATTTTAAAGTTGATTCGATATATTCCCGAAAAAACAAAGTTAGGTGAAACTTAAGCTTACGTAGAGGCATTGCATTTACATACTAAAACATCACTGACTGATTTTTTTTTAAAGTTTGATTTGTGTTCATATTTTGCTTGTGGCCAAGGCTGTCATTGTCCCGAGTAGGTAGAGAAATAGGAAAGTAAAGCCCCACTCACACCCACTACATTATTCAAGTAGAAGCTTCCATTCCATTTTCTTATGTTGATGTAGCTTTAGATAATCACTATGAGTCGTGGTGTTGTCAACTTCAATGGACATTTTTACACCTACTTCTTTGTTATTAATGATAAAAAGTGATATAGTAGTTTGGTAATGTAATGATCATTGACTATATTGTGATATTGGTTGGTGAGTAGGTAAAACTATTTATTAATTTTATAATATATTTGTTATTTACAATATCAATACTATTATAGTAGATATTTTTAAAATCTTGGGAAATTAAAGGTCCCATCACATCGAATTAAAGACTAACAAATTAGGTAGATCAATAGAGAAAATTTAGTCAACTTTAAAAATGGAACCATATAATTGTATTGAGAGAAAATTATACTAATATAATATGAAACTCTAGTCCAGCATGGATTTTTATTATACTATTGTTCACCCAAATGGATACTTCCAAGCAGGTAATGCTAGAAACTCTAAGATTTGGCATGGATTTTTATATTATTGGTCCAATAAATGGATACTTCCAAGCGGGTAATGCGAGTTGGGAATATCCTTTTAAGGATCATCATGAGTGGGCACTTTAACTAGATTGCCAATAGAGCCAAGGTGCACCATGGTTGTGTTGTCCAAACTATATCGTATTGTTATGGCTGCCATATTAGCCTTCTTTTTATAGTGAATATTTTTTTAGATTATACCGAAGCAATGAAACATCACGTTTATAATATATTTTAAGGAGAAGTGGGTGGTTTATTAGTCGATTAAAACATTCCATACAGACCTAAAAACTAACTACGAAGTTGTTTATTATAATAAATAGGTGGTTTACATGAAAACTAATTAGGAATATGTTTATAATAAATGTTGGGTTAACTAACTAGCAAAGGAGACAATGAAGATTGATAGATGAGAAAATGATTCGCTACGTTGTCTGGTTGGGTATAATTGGAGAATGTTAAGCATCCAGCATTGTTTTTAGGAAGTGATCTATGATGTAATTCATGGTGGCCTCAACATATCTTTTAAGTGGTAGCATCTATTTTTCTTTTGGCATTGAGTTGAGTGTACTAGACTTAGTAATTTCAATGAGTAAGTTCATGCAACTTGATACTATATTGCGATCAACTTCCCACCAACCAAATATGTCTTCTCACCAACCATCATGTCTTAGTAAATAGGTTTTCTTACCAACCATAATGTCTTAGTAAATAGGCTATGGGACCATATCAATGCTATGCAATGGGTGAAATCATAAATCTCGGTGTCGGTGAGAATGGTTTTTCCGAATCCATATTCCATAAACTTTTGGACGAACTAATTTATGTTTTCAACCGAAAACATAAAACTAACTTTCAGCAAAAAAAATTGTTCCATCAAAAGTTAAAGTTAACATTATTCCTCATAATGCATGCTCTATAGAGATGGCCACAAAAATAGCATATATGGTAGTTAGGTTTTCAGACGAAAAGGTTTTCGGTCGAAAACCTTTTTCCGACCGAAAAGCCTTTTATATGTATTAACGAAACACCACTATTTATTGTTTTGGACATTGTTTGTTTGTTATGCCAGGTCTTTGATGCCATGCTCAGTCTGATGGTGTGGTGGAGTCATGTCTTCCCTGTGGATACTTGCATATCTTGGACCCCTTCTCGATATGGTGGTGTGGTAGAGTCGTTGACGAGTTGTTGTGGTGGAATCGTGTCTTCCCTATGTCTTCCCTGTGGAGCCCTGCTCGATCTGGTGGTGTGGTGGAGTTGTTGGTGGTGTAGTGGAGTTGTTTATGAGTTTTTGTGGTGGAGTCATGTATGCCCTGGGGAGCTGTGCTCGGTATGTGAACCTCTGTTTGGTCTTTGGAGCTCTGTGTGGTGAATCCATGTCTTCCGTGTGGAGCTGTGTCTACTCGGTTTGTTTGCCTCTAGAGCCTTGCTCGATCTATGGAGCTCTTTCCACGTAGAAGGCCAACAATCATCTCTACAGGTAAGTCCCATAGATTTATTTTTAAGCAACAAAGATAATTTTATTTTTATTGTAGTGTTTTGGATTTTGTTTAGATGCTTAGTAATGTATGGAAATAATTGGTGGTTGTGTGATTAGTTAAAGTACATTAACTTATTACTATTTAGTATGTATAATTTTTGTTAAAAAAAAATTAAAAAAATGAAATGATGTGTAATGAAACAATTAAAAAATTCCCGTTCAATAATTTAGAGTGGGCATATACTATATGGACTTTTCATTGGAATATAGATAAGAATAACATAATAAGGGCATAAGGACAGTATGCCAGTTACCACTATGTGGGAAAGGACAGATTTTCTTTGTTAAATAACCCATGAGTCAGTCCCACTATGTGGGAAAGGGCAGATTTTCTATGTTAAATAACCCATGAGTCAGTCCTCCTCAGTTAGCCATTGGGCAAGGAAGGTCTTCCTCCACATAATGGTATCATAGCTTGTATCTTCTTGTCTTTGCATTATCATAGTCTATATCACCTTTTCTCTTCATTATCATAACATGTATTTTATTTTAAGTTTTATGAAATTTTTTAAGAAAATTATCTAGTGCCAATCTCATTTTAGTTTATGAAGTTTTATAAATATAAATTTCTTGTTTTTTATTATTATATGTGAATTTCATTGTTATACATATTTCATTTTCTCTCAATTTTCCATTGGAATGCAAATTCAAACTTGGACTTGTCCATTCTAGTTTCCCATTGTTGTTGGAATGTACATCTAGGACTACAAACAACCCTAATTATATATTGCCAATGTCAAAGAATAGTTGGTTCTTTGAAACAATTGTTGACCCATTCATTCACCAATTCACTCGTTACACCCCGACCAGATGAATGGGTTGATATGTAAACTTTGAACTTTGCATCATACACACTGAGTTCTATTATTCCTATTTTAATTAAATAAAAAACCCTAAAGCTAGAAATTGAAGTGGTTTTCAAATTTTCATCTAGTTTGCTAATAAAATAAAAATATATAATGCTTCCATCGAAATGGAAATGCAAACCTAGATTAAGCCATTCTAGTTTTTCATTGTCGTTGGAATGTACATCTTGGACTACTAAAAAAACCCTAATTGTCTATTTCCAATTTCAAAGGATAGTTGGTTCTTTGAAACAATTGTTGACCCATTCATTCACCAATTCACTCGTTACACGCTGACAAGATGAATGGGTTGATCTATGAACTCTGAACTTTTCATCATACGCAGTGAACTTTGAACTTTGCATCATACATACGGTGACCCTCCTTTGCATTACCAACGGATAGGGACTCCAATATCGCATCGCAGTGCTCATTCAATGTGTACTGAGCTTTCAACTCTTAAATCCTCGTTCAAGATATTCCAAATATATACCGATGCTTCAAATTCCTTCAAAGGAACGCTTAGAAATGGTAATTCCTTTGATACCTTGTTTTCTGCTCAACCCTCTTTTGTAAGTTTGTATTACCCTCTCATTGTTCATGAACAGAATGGATTATGGACCCGCTTGAGCCAATGGATTATGGTGGACCGGCCAAGATTTTTGTTATGGTAGGGGAACCCCTTACCATTTAAACCATTTAATTTCAATTTACGGACTCCATTAATGACCAAGACCCGAAATCTTTACGATTCACCTACGACATTAATGTGGTCACTTTGTTATTTTGGAGGTGTATGGCGCTGGTTGATGTGATACACCTTGGCATTTGAAAACCTTCTCACACCATTGATCTATGTTTTCTTTCATTTCAGAGTGATACACCTTGGCGTTCGAAAACCTTCTCACACCGTTGATCTACGTTTTCTTTCATTTCAGAGGTTGGGTGATGTGATAATATTCTCCTTCCACGCCCGTCATGCATCTTACCTATCAACCACCTATTATAATTAATGACGGGTAATCGAAAGAGTTGAGCGTCGATTTGACGGTTCCAAATTTGATATCCCTGTGATACTATTGACATGTCAATTTATATATGGTTGTCGAATACATTTTCTGCATGCAAAAACGTTATACAAAACGTCAAATTCCAGGCCTGCGCATGAGTAGTAACCGAGAGTCTTGTCTATATGGACTTGTTCATACAAGTAAGAAGGCGAGGTAAGGGAATAAATTTCATGAGTTCCTTTCAGGGATCGCATCTATTATATATATATTTCCCTTTATTAACAGTTTTAGCAGAATACCATGTAATTGTTTAAGATATTGAAAACGATAACAATCTATTTTTTTAGATGTGATATATATATATATATATATATATATATATATATATATATATTATGTACAATTTGTACCGTTCAAAGTGACTGCATCCGATTTGCTGCCAGAGTAGTTTCAAATGCTGTATAAACTTGTATTTCCTTTATATTGCATTTTGGTTAGGCTTTTGAGATGTTAAGTGTGAGATCAGTAGAGTTCCAAGCTATGTATAAATGTTTCCTTTTTGTGTTCTGATCTAGCTGATGAGATGCCAAATGTCAGATCCTAGAAATCCACTCTTTGTATGATCCTCATCTTAATTAAAAACAAAGCCGAGTGCCAAGTCTTGTATGACCTATGAGACAATCAATCAACGAAGCATTGGGTGATTCCAAAGGGAGATTGACCCTTGTAAACACTATCATTATTGTGTAAATGTTATTACGAAGTTAGTACTATGTTTTATTTATTTCTTTATTTTATAATTGAGTGGTTGAACACTAGATCATGTTTAGGGATCTTGGGAAAGGTTATAGCTTTATTCTTTATCTTATTGGATTCGTCACTCAGCTTGGGGTGACTCTAGGCTTAATAACATACGCCAAATAGAGTCAATGTTTGGGAGGAAGTCGAAGTCGAGCTTTCAGCCACACAAGCCCTTTTCATATTTGAGTAGTATTCATAATAGTTAACCTTGTTTATGGAAATACTTTATCATGTATCCAACTTATTATGTATCTTACAATGTTATAATTATAATTGGTTTATAGTGCTATTATGTACATTGAATTAACATGGTTTTCAAGTGGTGCCTGTAGAGAATATGTTCCAATGATAGGAAGGAGATATACTAATCCTCAGACAATAAGTGTAGAGAAAATCAGTTTGTATACATGTACATACTATATAAATTAGTTTTTTTATCATCTAAGGTCATCTAACCTTGTCGTTTGCTCCTCATCCGACTCAAGAGACTCATACTTCACCTTCTACGAGTATTCCTAGGAGATAGAGTACAATATATGGTATCTTGATACGGAGTGTGTTAACCATAACTAAAGGCAGGGTTAATATGTAATGGTCATTCATTCAAAGGATCGCCATGCAACCAATATAATGTTGGTGTCTTATTATAGTATTTAGTGAGATTTTCTTATGTGAGTTAGCGTTGAAGTAATTGTGTTTTGTAGGCTCTTAATCTTTAAAGAATGATTATGGTTAAATAATCAATGAGTTTAACTTAATTAGGGTGATTTAATGATTTTAAAAGAAGAATTTTTATACTGCGCACCCCAAGAATCTCTTTCAGGTTTATGGGTATGTTACATATGGTATCAGAGCTCACGTTACAACACTTGGACCTATATGGGATGAACATAGACTTACTAAGAATTGAGTTGTTGCAGATAACATAAAACAATATGATAAATATCAAGGAAGACTTCTCTCCTCTGTGTTGCGACAATCATATTCTTGCTGCGAATGGTAAGTATATATATACTTTAGTGTTCGAAATAAATATTGTTGTGCATTGAATTGGATTGAATCACTAGTTGAAATTCTTTACTTTCAGTCCGTCTTATTTCCAAATCAAATCATTACAATATGGTTTGAACAAGATTCTTGAAGTTGTTCAAGTGAAACCCCTTATGACTTAAATCTTGTTAAGATTAAAATTAACTATTAGAGTGCTATCATCTTAGTCACCTTAAAATCGATAGTTAGGAATCTGGATGCACCTATCAATGGTAAGGTAGATGGTCATTTTGTTTCCATTAATAATCATAAGTCAAACTGATGCAATCTACAATCATCTTGGTTTGGAGCGAGCGAGAGATGTAGTGATTATGTGTGTGAACTATGTTTGATGAATCATGTTGATTCATGTCATACTCTGTCTCTAAAAATAAGAAAATATTTTGACAGTTATTGTTAAGTACGTTTAGCAATTTTGTGGGCCTAATGATTTCATCTCAGCGATACCCTGCCAAATTTTTAACCCACTGTGACGGAAGAAAAACTAACCCCACCCCTTTTCTTGCTTTAAATCACGCTAATTGCTTACTATGTGAACGGTTGATTCCATGTTTGATTGATCACCATTTTGAGCATGGTCTCACAACTATGTGTTAGCTAGTGTAAATCTAAGTCTCTATATATAACCTGTCTATGTCGACACTTGATAGGTTGGCTCAACTACCTCCTTCTTAAAAAGTACCTTATGTAATTCTATATAAGCTTTTTGTTGGGGATCGCCTTGTGGTTAAAACATTTGATAGATGATCAATCATTTTTATGACATTTTGTTTCTTTTAAAGAAGGAATTATATATATGCATGCGCATGGTGGAACCATATTTATAGATCCAAATAATATAGTCTTGAATACCAAGAATTTGATAATAAGGTTGTGAAGCATTTTATGAAATTTTGAATACCTATTGGATATGGATGGTTGAACTATTGAATATATTTATGAAGCGAAAGTGACATTGCTCAAATTAGAGAAAATGTCATGAGAAGTCCACAACTTCAAATCCCTCTTGGGTTGTAAAAGGTTGATATCTGCTTAGGGAATATGTACCATGTTTAGAATCTTAAAATAACTATTGACATGTTTACTCTCCTATGTGTAGAAATAAGAAATCATTACTATGAGAAAACAAGTACGCATTGGAAGATGTTTGGTTTCATTATGCTATAGAGATTGCAAAAATATGCCAATTAGGAAATGAATTCATGTTAATGGTAATGTAAACAGGAATATCTATGCAAGAAAATTTTTCTATTATTCATATGCATAATGCTGAGAAAAATGCAAGTCAATATTCAGGATTATGCTGGAAGAATTTGATACATAGAGAGTTTATCTATGATTGTTAATGATTTCTGAAGAGGGGACATGATGTATGTTGAGCTAGTATTAGCATTGAAAAATTTAATATGCCTTCAAGCTTATGAAAAGTAGGGTATGTGTTAGGCTTAGTGTACTGAAGGAGCACACTAGTAGAAAATGAGAAATTAATGACTAAAAAAATAACTAAAATCAGGCTATAAATGACTATTTTTGAGTCAGTGACTAATAGTAGCAAATTTTCCCTATCTTATAGCCAGCCGTATTTCACTAGTCATTAATAGCTTGACTTAATAGTCATTGATTTAGTCATTGATAGACAATGCTTTAGTCATTGATAGTCAATGATTTAGTCATTGTTTTAGTCA
Organism: Pseudotsuga menziesii; assembly: GCA_001517045.1. Classification (NCBI taxonomy): domain Eukaryota; kingdom Viridiplantae; phylum Streptophyta; class Pinopsida; order Pinales; family Pinaceae; genus Pseudotsuga; species Pseudotsuga menziesii. Next base: position 32,722 of record LPNX010857143.1, read on the forward strand.
TTGATAGTTAATGATTTAGTCATTGATAGTCAATGATTTAGTCATTGTTTTAGTCATTGATAGTTAATGATTTAGTCATTGATTTAGTCATGGATTTAGTCCTTGATTTAGTCACTGAGTTAGTCATTGATATAGTAGCTGATTTGGTCACTGATTGCAACCATTAATGACCAAATATATGACTAAATAAACTACTAGATGTTAACATATTAATGACTAAACTAAATACGACTAAGATACGGGAAATTAGCTACTAATTGTCGTATATATGTGAATTTAGTCGTTTTTGTAGTCACAAATTTATGATAGGGCACAGAGGAATCGAACCACCAACCTCCTTCCTATAATTAGGCAGGCGCTTTACCATTGAGCTAGCATCCTTTAAGAAGTTGTTATTGCTTGACAATGATGATATTCAAACAAATTTATGATAGATATCAATCTACAAACTACATAATTATTACTATTACAACTTACTAGTAACTAGTATTTATGATAAACTAATTCCTGAGAGCTATGTACAATTTTTCCTGTAACTAAAGCTAATAAAAATTTAAGCAATCACCAAGTGTCACCCACTGCTGGACTTTCAAAAATTACATCACTCGAATAGTTACATGAGGATCAGACAACTTATCAAATGATAGGATTCAACTTTCCTATATCAAATGACCAAATTTGTTGATGAAATACATGGTCTGATATCATGTTTGTAATCAGCAATATTTTTTAGCCATAAGCACAATACATCCATCATCCTACCCTTGTATTTCCTTGATTTTGTTTTCCTTGTTAGCTATTTGTACATATTGACTTTTACAGTTTTCTTGAACAGACCATATAGGTGCTTTGTGGCTTCCTTGGAAGCTTCATGTAAAGGAAGGTAGTTAACAGTATTTCAGTAGGGAATCCATGCTTTAACCAGTACATTTACAAGTCTGCACAAATTAAAGTCTATGCTTTTGAAAATGAGACGAGCATAATCATAACAAATACAGGTTCCATCTATAGAATGTCTTAATGAAAGTCTATCTAAGAAACTACTCTAGAAAACAGTTTAATTTAGTTTAGATTCTCACAATATATTCATTTGAAAACATCACTAAGGGAATTCATATTCAAAGTTGTCAGGAGAATTGACTGTTTGGAGTTCATGCCTAGCACAAATATCTCAGATTAATGCAATTCCCATATCCATGTCCATACTAGGCTAGTCCATAATGAGGTGAAGATCCATATTTATCTTCAGTCTCCAAGTTCATTACAACTTGGCGACTATAAATACACAGTCTTGAGGATGCTATTTTCTCCTTTTCTCATCATTTTGCTGTGTGTTTGGATCACTTTTGTAACAAATAGCAGAGATGAATATGTAGATGGACTTCCTATAAGATATCAAGTTACAGGCCTCAACCAATAGCAAAGTACCTAATCCTCTATTACTTTGGTAACAAATAGCAAGGAGGAAAATGTAGCTTGACTACCAAAAATATATTAAGTTACAAGCCTCAACCAATCAAAAGTACCTAATATTCACTAATGCAACAACAATTCAAAGCTCCAACACCAATAGAGAAAATTCTTCAATAAGTAAGGCAACAGATTAGATTGTTTAATGGTTAAAAGGTTTTAATTTCAAATAGGCTGTAAAAAGTCCAATTGCATAGAGCACACGCACAAAACATATAGACCCGAAATCTAACTGTGTAATTTTTCTGACAATGAACACCAGAGGCTATCTTTAGTAGAGAAGCTTAGTTTTTATGTTTATAAGTTAATTCGCATTGTGGTCAAACTTGCAGGAAACAACACTACATCACATCAATATTAGTTCGATTCCCATGAAATCACATCAGTGAGTACAACACAACATAGGAGGCCCCAAAATCATGGACAGACCCAATTGAACTTCAATGGACAGACACAACTAAACTTCAAAATCATTCCTTGTTAGCTATTTGTACATATTGACTTTTACAGTTTTCTTGAACAAACCATATAGGTGCTTTGTGGCTTCCTTGGAAGCTTCATGTAAAGGAAGGTAGTTAATAGTATTTCGGTAGGGAATCCATGCTTTAACCAGTACATTTCCAAGTCTGCACGAATTAAAGTATATGCTTTTGAAAATGAGATGAGCATAATCATAACAGATACAGGTTCCATCTATGGAATGTCTTAATGAAATTCTATCTAAGGAACTACTCTAGAAAACAGTTTAATTTAGTTTAGATTCTCACAATATATGCATTTGAAAACATCGCTAAGGGAATTCATATTCAAAGTTGTCAAGAGAATTGACTATTTGGAGTTCATGCCTGGCACAAATATCTCAGATTAATGCAATTCCCATATCCATGTCCATACTAGGCTAGTCCATAATGAGGTGTAGATCCATATTTATCTTTAGTCTCCAAGTTCATTACAACTTGGCGACTATAAATACACAGTCTTGAGGATGCTATTTTCTCCTTTTCTCATCATTTTGCTATGTGTTTGGATCACTTTTGTAACAAATAGTAGAGATGAAGATGTAGATGGACTGCCTATAAAATATCAAGTTACAGGCCTCAACCAATAGCAAAGTACCTAATCCTCTATTACTTTGGTAACAAATAGCAAGGAGGAAAATGTAGCTTGACTACCAAAAATATATTAAGTTATAGGCCTCGACCAATCAAAAGTACCTAATCCTCACTGATGCAACAACAATTCAAAGCTCCAACACTAATAGAGAAAATTCTTCAATAAGTAAGGCAACATATTAGATTGTTTAATGGTTAAAAGGTTTTAATTTCAAATAGGCTATAAAAAGTCCAATTGCATAGAGCACATGCACAAAACATATGAAGTATTATATAAGTCCACAGATATTCCATTCTTCAAAAATAACTACACGATAATGATACAAAAGGTTCTTTCTATGTTATGGAAAAAATATGTGACATGGGCAGCATGATTCTGAATAGTGTCCAGTATATATTTCTCATGACTAGCTTCTAAATGGCGTCTTGCTCCACTGATCATGGCCATTTTTCTCGACACATTTCTCGGCGCTTCTTTATCTTCCCCCAACAATGTCTGCGTAAAAACATTTAATTGGAGAACACGAATTTTATCTCAGACTCACAGCACATCTAAAACGCCAATCATCACAGTGTAGCAACCCAGGAAAATACTAAAAAAATTGCAGCAAGTTATTCATGCCATTATGATATTTCATTCACACAAACAGCAATCCAGAATATATCTTACCAATTGAACTTCAAAGCATAAAATAAGTTCTTAGGTATATCAAAGAGATGACCTAAAGCAAGTGCCATATCTTCTGAGTGCTAACAGACTTTGGGCCAGACGTCTCACTGGCTAAAGACTCATAAGCACCTTTGAAAGTTGTTGCAACTTGACACAAACTTAAGGTAAGGAACAAACTTCAGAAAGCAAATCCCAAAGTACAAGACCAATTTCCATGCCAATATATTTTACACTTTTAAATATGACTTCATTACTAAGACATGCTTAGAGTTCATAAGCATACCAATAAAGATAATCGCAACATCAAGGACAAAAAATAGAGACATGATAATCCGTACAGTTACCTCTCCTTCTCTATAGCATTCAATATATTAAAATATACATGCAACAATAAAAGCAAGCCTAAACCTGATTTAAATACACATTAGTCAATTTAAATTTCGAACATTTTAAGAACCTTGAGGATGAAACACTGAAACAGTTTACAGAAATAAAATTTATTGATAGAACTCCCTCAAATATTTAGCTCAGTGAGTTTCAAATCAATAAACTTCAATAAGTGACAGTAAACAAAGAGGAATGCTGCAGCAGTTTGACCTGTCAGAAATCCCATACATGAAGGATGTAACCCTTTTGAAATCTCCCAGTAGAATTCAGCATTAAAGCATTCAACATCTATGAAAATTAAGTATTCCCACATCCAAAGATAACTAACAATTGAGTCACCTTGAAGGGTAGTCCACCGTCCATGTTCCCTTGTAGAATTAAGGTTCCTCACCACGTCTGCATATGCTGAAGCCTTCCTTTCTATGAGTGGATTTTCAGTGGAAGTCACCAAATCCATACTTTGTGGGCCCTCTAACAGATGGGAGCTTGCTGTAACTGAGGAAATTTGAGCACTATGACTTATAACAGAAGATGTGCTACTACCATTTTGTTTACAGGTCACTGGCATACGACTTAGATTGTGTAAAAAATATCGCTTCGCTTTTTGCTAGTCATCCTATTCATCAATTAAACAAGTTAAAAACTGCCAGAAAACCCATTGACCAAAAAGACAAAATACAAAAGTGTTTTCAAAATAAGAGACATATTGAACATCAGAAGAGTGACAAACTGGCTATTTTAACCACATCACCACCTAAGTAAGGAGTTTGTCTAAAAAGGGAATACTAGTTTATTCATAAATACAACTGTTAAAACATGTCATTAAATTTTATTGTGCCTTGATAACCACTTGAAGATGTACCAGTATTGTTTATCGAAATTTAAAATAGATAGAAAAGCATTACCAATTATTTATAGTATTTCCATGGATATTACACTTTAACCAATAATACTGTAATGACATAGACCAGAACCTTTCTCTTCCAGTACATTCAAAACATTGATCGGACTGGTGACACGAAGATCTTGCTCTTACAAATCAGACTCAGTACAATCCAACATGCAATGCATCCATGGCAGCATAGTTGAGACAAAAAAATGGCACACATGCCTGCCTTTGAACCTGGTGATAGCAAAAGTTGAGAGAAAAAGTGGCATACATACTTGCCACTGAAACTGGCCACCGTGCATAATTTCAGCATGTTTATGTTGAAGGTGAGCACCATTCTCATCACTGATTACGTGCCTACCACTGAACTTGGTGACCTTTCATAATTTAGGCATGATTATGTTGAAGGCAAGCACAACTCTCATTGCCAATTTCATTTGCAATGCATGGGGTGACAACCTTTCCATCTGGAAACCATCTTGGTCAGTTCTCAACCAACTCATGCACAAATCCATCTATCTTCTCTATTGTTACATTTGGCATCACAATAACATGGGCAATGTTTCCCTAGAAAGCAAGCTGCCATTTGCGGAAAAAAGTTTCATCCTGTGGTCTCTCAAATACAACAGTGTTGCTCAGTTCGTTTAGCATTGCACTAATCCCAGCAGACCGAACAGTGGTCTTTCAAGTAATGTGCATTTCTAAGGCATTTCTAAACCTCTTTTTGGAACCCTCGATAACCTTTCTGGTTCAAGGTGTACCAAATAAATATGGGAGCATGCCATTGCGACTTCCCATAATTGTTGCATCCCTAGAAGCTAAATATTCCACATCCTTTGAAAGGGAATTTATGTGCTCGATCCTTGTTATTTGCACACCACATGGCATGGTACAACCAACAAAATTATGCCCAGACACACTCACACTTCCTATTGGTTTCTTAAAGCTCACCTTTGGTTCCTGTGATACAAAAACGGTAAGAATAATGAGAAAAATATTTCATTTTTGCATACTCTGTACAGTTAATGAGGTTGCACTCATCATTCACAAAGGATAAATACAACATGTATCCTAGACAAATAAAACTTTCAGGCAAAATTATGATCCATGATTTAGTGTCTTACCCGCCTCACAAAGGGCATCATTAGGCCAAATAAAGCCCCGTCACAATGGATATAAAAATGGTCTTGCGTAAATCCCGTTTCTTCAAGAGTCCGAATTACCATATCCAAATCATCTACAACTCCCTTAACCGTGGTTCCTATAGTTAATGGAGCAACAACTGAGATTTCAAACATTTATTAATTTTAAGAAAAAATAATTGGACAAGTAAAACTAAATATGCTCCAAATTCAGCCAATTCTGAAAGAACTTCCCAAAGATGCACACACAACATATGGAGTTTGACCTAGAACTGACCTGCTTTATGAAACCTTACTTCCATGGTTATAATGGTTTGCATTCACTCTGTTCGCATTGAAAAGTAAACAGTGAAACTTACCAATATTAACATTAACAATAACAGGCTTATCCTTGTTTTTAAGCAGCCTTTGTCTGAAATCCAAACAATCAATCTCGCCTGAAATTAGTGTATCCACCTTTTCTTATTTCATTCTGTACATCCGTGCTTCTTTGAAAATTGAGTAATGAGTTTCCCGTGATGCATACAAAATTCCATCTGGAAAAACCTCACTCCTGTATAAAGATAATAACACATAAGTCAGGAAAATAGAGCAAAGATTAAAAATGCTAAGAAATTTTACAAGGGTTGATTTAAGGCAGGTACAAACCCGACGAAAACACCATGCATATTTCCTTTTGTAACACAATTTGTGATGTATCCCCAATACTCATGTTTCTCCAGTTCCTAAAGACAGGAAAACTAATCCAAGACTCCAACCTCAAACTGCCTAGAGTGTACCCCATAGTTTCTCTCAATAAAAGGGTGGCGGGTCACCAAGATTATTAATAGAAAAAATTTGGAGCTATGCCAGTGCACCACAATCAAAATCTAGATTGTAAGGGTAGCCTACAAACACATGCAAGATCAGTGTCTGCTAAAATGTGACCAAGGAAAAAGATTTGATTAAAATTATCTAATTCGTAGTACGTACGTAAAATTAAAACTTGAAACCAAAAAGAAAGGTTACATTGCAGAATCAAAATAAGGGCTCTTCCAAATAGTTTAAGTCATCTAGATTACTTTTCTAAGAAAGATTTCTAAATGACAATCCATATGACTAGAATCAAGTAATTTTTTTGCGATGACTGGTTTCAAGAGCAGTGCTTTGAATAACAATGCTCCTATTACATACTTTTAAGACATAAAATGACAAAGGTCATGAATAAATTGTGGCTTGAGAGAATTGAGAGGAGGTTTAGATAACCTACTAGATGAAAGAAGTGAGTATGCTGGAGTAACTGCACATGAAGATATTGCATTTGTAAATATTCACATGATGTTGGAGTTGGTGATTGATGTAAATGATGTAGAGATGCATGTGACACAGGTTGACCACAAGAATCCAATAACTGAGGCAGTTTGTTCAGTGTCATATTTTATGTTGGATGAGAAAAAAGAAGTGAAAGGAAGTCATGATTAGTGTGAGGCAGGGGATGAAGAGAAGGAGAAGATTACTAAGTATCTAATAACTAGGGATTTTCTGAATGTGGAAGCACGAATTTGTAATATGGGTAGATCCTCCCAAGAAAATGATATGTTTTGAGATTTATTGTTTTTATTTAGGAAGCACTGGGATTTCCCATGGAACTTTGTATATGTCCTTCCAAACACTGATATTGACAAACATATAGCCCTAAAAATTGCTTGGTATATTTGTTTGTTTGAATGCATTAGCCTTGTTCTAATAAAGATAAGAAAGGAATGCTTTATGAATAAGACTTGTTTTGAGAAACATATGAGTCAATCAAACCTCTGGTGACCTCTCAACATGTTTGTAACCTTATTTTGTATATCTAATATGATTCTAAACAAAATTACTAGCACAACCACTTAAGTGGCCGGTGAATGGCGATAGGTCACTAGCCACAAGTTAAGTGGCTAGCTTACAAAAAGAAATGATCTACAAGTAATAATAAGAATCTTATTGTGTAGTCAGATTCTAAAATCAAACCACAAGTGGCAATGTCCTAGTTTTATGTTAGTTGTCAAAATTTGATGTTGTCACAATTCGTGGGGCATTTATAGCCAGGACACGTATTGAGTAATTTACAAAAAGGAAATGATCTACAAATAGCAATAAGAATCTTATTGGTTAGTGAGATTCTAAAATCAACCTACAAGTGGCAATGAGAATCTTTCTAGGTGGAAAAATGTTAAAGAAAATGCATGCATGGAAAGCCATTGATTCCACGTGCAATGAACAAATGGCTAAGAGGGAGAGGAAATTAATAAATTATAAATAGGCCCAAATGCCTCGGAAGAGGAATGTTTAGTTGTAGGAGTCTTGAAAGGCTTAACTCTTTGAAAATCACAACGTCCATGCCTTCTCAGGAGAGTTAATTATTGTCTTGTGTACTATTGAAGAGTCCTTTTATTGTTAACGTTGTGTTTTGGAAGAGTTTTGCAACTTTCTCTACTGCATTTATTTTCCTAGTTTTGAGAATAGTAGTTCTGGCATTTTGCTGAGGTACTTTTGGTTGATTAGAAATTAGTTAATTTCCTACATTTGCCCCGCTTATCAGTTGTGTTCAAGTTAAAACTTAAGGTTAAAATAGGATGAACCAACAGTTTTTAAAACTCTTTTCGGTACACAATGAGTAGAAATGTCTATAAACTTAACAAGGCCTATCATCACAGCAGACATCCAGATTTTTAGCAGCAATTATTTTATATGTAAAAAGAGCTAATTTTGGTCAACATTTTACTATGTTTATGAAGTCCTCATTTTCTCATCTTCACCAATGAGCATGAACAATGAACCTAATATTTTGATCTAGAATAGAAAATCTCCCTAAAGGTCAAAAGACTTGGCTGTACGTATGAACAAGTGTAGCCTGCATCCTCTTATTCAGCGATTATAATTTATGTCTATTCCCCTTTCATTCATTTCAGCCTCTTCACCCTCCCCCAAAATCCACATTCTACAACATACCATCTGAGCCAACTTGGTTGATTAATCTACACATGCACTAACTCATCCCATACACCAAATATTTAAACTTTTATATAATAACCTCTAAAAATGGCAAACTCATGCAAAGAATTGACTGTTTTTCCAAAGCCTTTCAAAGCATGAATTTTGAGTCCTGTTCCAATGAAATTTGAAAAATCTAAATAAAAAATGTAACAAAAATTGCTGGGTGTCCAAATCTACTAACAGAAAGGTAAATGACATAAATGGATGATAATGTTTCAATGTTATGGGACTAGGTTTAGAAAGCAAAACTGATAAAACTACTAAAAATGCACAAGGCAAATAATCCTTACAGAAATTAAAGCCTTGCAAAAATTAAAAGAGAAATGAAGGGTAACCATACGAGTCATGATAAATTCCAATAAGGCCTCTTTCATATATCACACCAAGTGTATTCTTTTTTGCAATGGTTGGGACAACATTCATAACCCAAACTTTGTCGGATGTAAGTGCTGCTGCAAAGCCACTAAGACCTACATTCATGTCCATAACATTGCGATATCTACTCTCCCCAATATATTTGTTCATTCTTTTGTAGCCTTTCATGTGCTTTCTCCACAAATGTCTATCAGCTTTATATGTCGTGTATATGTCTCAGCAGTAACACCTTATAATGAACCACTAAGAACTCTAGGAGGAACAACATTCAGGCGCTTTGGGAACTTCTCCAAAATCCCTACAGACACATCATTAGCATCACTGACTTTAGGCATTTGTGTAGTGCATCTTTGCATTCTCTTATTCCTGGGGGGTCAGCAGATTTTATAGACATTATCAGATAAGCATAAAATTTCAATCATCTGAGTAAAACTAAGCCATCTGAGTAAAACTAGGCCACTATCAAAGCAGATCGGGAGAAAAACATACTCTTCTTGTACTGTAATGAAATATGAAGCCAATTATGCAAACATGCTTGAATGTTTTTAAGATTTAGACAGTTAAACTTAAACCTGTCTGCAGCACAAGATCAATTCATGCATGGCCATTAAAATGTAAAAGCAGATAGGAAAATTCAAAACTCACATAAAAATGATGAATTCAAAATGTATCTCTGACTTGTATTCAGAATATAAAGTTGATTCAGGATATAAAGTTGCTAATTCCTTGAATCTTGTAGCATTTACAATTAAAATCACAAATTATAATAGGTCAACGGCCATTCTATCAATTGTTACAAAGCAGTTCTCCATATTTCTACATGTCAGAAAATTATGACAAACAAATAGACCATGTACTTCAGCTTAATAGCAGTGCAAGTTTAAATTTTTCATAGTCACCCACACTTACATTTTAGTTCAAAGGAATCCTACAACCACAATGCACTTTGTAACATATCCATTGCAAGATTGATATCCAATTTAGAATTTGGCATGATATTAGTCTTCTAAAGGAAAAAAATCCAATATAAGAATACTTACTAGGACAGGTGTTAAATGCTCATTTAATAAAATAACAAATGTAGCCAATACCTGGAATCTAAAAGCACATTCTAGGAAGGACAAAAATAGGTTTTAACTGTCAAACCCCAGGAATGTATTGGAGCCTAGATTTAAACCTAAGAATACCTACAGCACTTAGCTTATGGTCCTGCTTAAGCACAAAAAATGTCTGGGTTACAAGCATTGCTCATAAATATAATCACTTTGTTCACCAACAATGAATTTTTGAAAATAGATTTTAGCACACTATCGATCTGATTATGTTCTGTTATAAAATTACGCTACATAAACTGTCTTCAACTTTGAGCTATGAAGTTCATGAACTTACCAAGAATCATCTGGATTTCCTGATTCACAGGAAGGAGGTGGGTCAATAGTATTCAGGATTCTAGGACAAGAAAGAGTATTAATTCTCTTTTTCCAAATGGCAAGATCACCTTTTTCATAGTTCTTTTCCCAGCACAAAAGTTCTGCTATTTCTTCAATTTTCTCTTGTTCTTGTTGGAGCTCCTCTTTTGATCTCTACCAAGATTGGTAATATTGCTTCCAATTGATGGGAGGACCAAAGAGAATCCAATATCCACCTGGTCTCAAGACTCTATCCACTTCTATCAAATACATACCATCTGCAAACAAATGAAGCTACACAAATCAATTTGAGAATCAAATCAGTAAATTCAAGGCTCTTCTATAGCTCAGAATTTTAACTTTAACAAAATCATTAATCCTGTAAAAGTCCCCAATACCATTTGCAGTCCAAGGTATCAAACACTGTGAACATTGAGACATGTCAAAAGCCCTAGAAGGGTAAGGAAGCTGCTGTGTCCCCATTACACCAATCACAGCAGGCACACCTTGCTCCAAAGCAAACTGCACTTGGGCTTCATGTGAATCCCTTGGTGCAAATGACATGGTCAAAACATTTATCTTCAAAAGATATGCACCCCAGCTTGCCACCTAAGCATGCCATAAGGATTTCAGATAAGGGCATATCCTCAAACTCCATAAATCATTGCAAAAACAAAATATAGGAATCTCTTCAAAATTGAAGAACACTTGTAAGCATATATCAGACAGTCACAAATTAAACATACTACAGACAATCACAAATTAAACATACTAGTTGCCATACAAAGAGCAACAGTATGGACAAGAGTGTTGCAGAATCAATACTCGCAAGGTATATGCTTCAAACATACCCCACATCTAGTGTCCAATGCAGTCCTGATAGTACCATCAGAAATATGTATCACTTCAGCAAGTTCATCAATATACTTATTCGCACCTTTAGGAAACATCGTTCCTCCTCCAGGAAACTTGAACACATCGCCTTCAAATTGAACCCAATTCTGAACAGCCTTCTCTATTGTGAGACTCTTGTAGGGAACATTAGCATATGGTACATAGTCACGGCTCTTTGGCCATGGAAATGGATTTTTGTATCCTTTTGGAGCAGGAATGAGGCACTGCAGCTTCTCATCCTCTGGCGGGAAATGCCTCTCTCTGTATATCATATTATCTCTAGGAAATGTCATAGATCACTTTTGATCATGGAAAGGGGTGTAATCAATGTACTTGGCACTGCAAGGTTCAAATACTTTTGCTTTGGATTCAGAAATTTCGACGTTATCTCCTTCATTGTGGTGAGTCTCAAAATTTAGAGTGGACAAAGTTCCATAGTCTGTCAGCTTATTGACTTCCAATGCAATGCTATCACCCTTTCCAAAACCACTCTTCTACCAAGCACCCAATATATAGAAAAAAAAGCATAATCCCACAACAATAAAGATAGAAACAAAACTCCTAGTCTTGCTGTCTGTTGAATTTGTTTTCGACCTCATTTTGTATCTGTTAGAGGACAAGAAAATGAAGGAATTATTCCAAAATCTATGAATTCAAAAGCTCCTACTGTATCATAATGTAAACACGCAATTGACAGAAACAAAAATCACAGTAGAATTAAACCACAAATTAATGATGCCCAAACACATAAGAGAATAGAACTCAAGCCAGAAGCCAAAACATGAGCAAATGAAAGAGAATGCATCCTCTCATCATGAAGCTAAGATAAGCCTGTTGAACATCAAATTCATGATCGAAACACATAGGAGAACATAAATCAAACCAGAAGCCCAAAAATAAGCAAATGAAGGGGAATATGTCCTCTCATCATGAAGCAAAGATAAGCCTATTTATTACACAATCCTAAATATTCAATGCAGCAAATAAATTATCATGCTTCTAAAGCTAATTCCATGGGTTTACCAACATTGATAATTCCATCTCAAAGGTATAAAAAAGAAAGAAAGAATGCTACATGCAAACAGATTGACCAATTTCAAATTTAAATAAAGGAAGGCTGCATCTTCATAAACACAAATGCATTATCAAGACATTTTGGGCAATAAAACGATGAATAGCCAATGATTTTTGAAAAGCTATGTTATGCTGTCAATCATGACCATGTTACAAGAAAAGACAAAAGATTTGAGTGAAATCTTGGTATCTTGATGATTATTCCTATGTCGCATGTATGTTGTTTGGGAATTGAATTTATAAATTGCCATTAGTTTAACAGAAAAGTGATATTTTCTGTTGAAACCCTACCCATTGGAGCCATATCTCAACTGTTCATACACAATTTCCAAATAATGATGTCATTATCTGATTAAATATTCAGTCAAGGCAAAGAATAAATAGATACATTCAGACCATCCACACTATGTAACTCCAGGAATCTACAGACTGAAGCAAGAGGAAACCAGATTATGATCTTAATAAAATACAGGAGCTACAATAAAATAATTGTCAGTAGAACAGACATCAATTAAAACAGATTATGACACAAAATATTGCATAGTTTTTCATATGGTGATGAAGAATTTCACACAAGGATAGAAATAATATAAAAGATGAGGTTGAAATATGTAGCACTGTGCATATGAAAATTGGCTCCCATAACTCTTTTTTTACCTAAAAATATGAGAAAATACAAGTACATCTGATCAAATGACCTGTCTCTATCAATTTTCAGCCTATGAAAAACAACAATGAGAATCGTGGACATTTGCTTTTCTGCCAATGGAATATAAGTGCAAAAGAAACCATTATTCATAAAAGGATTTCAGATCTGAACAGAGAATGACTAAAATGTTTTGCAATATCACAACTGCAGAACTGATAATAGTAACATGAACATAGTATTAAATAAAATAATGCAAAATGTGAACAAAATGCATACTTTGTTATTAACTAGAAACAGCTTACAATGGCATAACAACAAGACCATAAGTATAGAAAGAAAAACTAATAAAACTACTAAAAATGCACAAGGCAAATAACCCTTACAGAAATTAAAGCCTTGCAAAAATTAAAAGAGAAATGAATGGTAACCATACTAGTCATGATAAATTCCAATAAGGCCACTTTCATATATCACACCAAATGTATTCTTTTTTGCAATGGTTGGGACAACATTCATAACCCAAACTTTGTCGGATGTAAGTGCTGCTGCAAATCCACCAAGACCTGCATTCATGTCCATAACATTGCGATATCTACTCTCCCCAATATATTTGTTCATTCTTTTGTAGCCTTTCACGTGCTTTCTCCACAACTGTGTATCAACATTATATGTCTTAGCAGTAACACCTTATAATGAACCACTGAGAACTCTAAGAGGAGCAGCATTCAGGCACTTTGGGAACTTCTCCAAAATCCCTCTAGACACATCATTAGCATCATTGACTTTAGTCATTTGCGTAGTGCATCTTTGCATTCTCTTATGCCTGGGGGGTCAGCAGATTTTATAGACATTATTAGATAAGCATAAAATTTCAATCATCTGAGTAAAAATAGGCCATCTGAGTAAAACTAGGTCACTGTAAAAATAGGCCCTTTGACACACTCCACATATTAACCTCTGCTCGATCATCTAAGCTGCTTGTCAACTCACCAATGTCTGGTCCAAACAAGTTTCCTTCAGTGGTCAGATTCTAGGCTGAAACCATGTGGGGGTAAAATCTTGATAACCGGCATTCTAGGACTAGTAATTGTCCAAAAACAAGGTATAGACTAGAGTGTAATGTGTTTTCTTGTTTTTTCTTATTGCATGCCCTATTTGATGATTCTCTAGCTTCAGTATTACTCCATACATTCTTACCTCAAAAGCTTCACAAAATATGGCCTAAAACGATGTAGATATGGAAAATGTGGCTATGGAGGAAGACACATTCCAATAGAGACATGGATATATGGAAAATGAAGAAACGATTCCAGTGTTCGAGGCAGAGCATTAGCTAGAAGCCCACAGTGGGAAAGATTTTCACTAAAACATTAAGATCAAGCACATGCAGAGGGTTTTTATCCAAAATTCACTAAAAATTTATCAATTCATAGTTAATCGATAAACTTACCAGGGATTTTGTAAGCAAAGAAGGTGGTGTTGACGCCAGAGGTACAGAATTCGTGACCTGCCTCTTCAAAAGTCTCTAGGTTCTTTCCAATGCTGCTTTATCCATGGCAACTATAGCAATTAAATAGAGAAATTGTAAACTCTCAACCATGATTAATATCGATCCCAAAATCCTCAACGGTTATGACCAATAACCATATCCAAAACCCACCAAACCCTCCAATGTTTGGTGCCAACGGTTAGGCTATTTGACAAGAACTAGCAAGTTGAGCAGCAATTGAAATTGTCGAAATTGAAGGATGGTGGTTAAGAAAATCGGCCATGGGCCATGAATGTCGTTGCCATAGAGGTTGGGTCACTCTTTGGTAAACTAGTTGGGTCGACCTGCCCATGAAAATAAATTTTATGTGTTTCTTCATATATATA
>LPNX010857143.1:50958-71388 GCA_001517045.1 Pseudotsuga menziesii
GAGATAAAGAGTTTGAGGATATAAATGAATTATGTGTCGCTTAGCTTGATAGTTCTCCTAGATATGAAGATTTAGAGACAAAGACTATAATCTTCCCCTGCAATATTGCTTGCGAAGAGATATTGTATAATTCCTCAATTTTGTACCTGACCCACTAAGAGAAATTTGATGAGGAAATATCCCTTCCAATCTTGGCGATGGCCAATTGAGATTCACTCGAAATCGAAGAAGAAATATAGCTTGTAGTGTGGACATATACATTATATGGTTTCTGTGGATTAGGAGATGTTGAACGATTGCACACATTGGTGTAGTGATGGATAACTCCTTCCCATATGTTTTCCCTCCAAGGCTTTGGGAATCCCGACCTTTAATGGGGACTGCACAATTATCTAGATGACATCATCCTGGGTGGATCTAAAATGAGGTGTTACAGGATACAAATGGGGTTTATCTTGTGTGCAAATCCTCAATGATTGGGAATATTGGAGAAGATGCCTCTTCCATGGAAAAATACAAGATACTTTCCCACCAGTACTAGTTTTCATGTATGCCCCTAAAAGTCATCCACGTGCCAAATTCATCTCATTTTGATCACATTTTACAGTGAGTATTTGCAATGCTCAAACCCCAAATCAAATCAGTGATTAACATGAAAACTACCTCAATGAGTGGAAGCAAGGAACAGACGAGCCAGAAGGGGGCACATCAAAATACGCTGAACCGTTTTGGCACTGGTGACTTCTTGGAATGCTCATGTTTCGACATTACTTCAACGGTGACTTCTTCGAATGCTGGGTTTTGGCCGGTTTGGAATATATATCAATTAAATTTATAAATGAAAAAAAAAACAAATTTACCCTATAAATAAATTAATAGATATAGAAATTTTTATAACCATTTCATCAAATTGATTCATTGTAAAATAAATACGGTTTCTTCTCTAATAAATATGCATATGCAATTTCTTTCATGTTTATAAAGGGTATTATGTGGATGCATATAATAACTTAGTAGTCTAAATATACAATGAAAAAAAAAACTTTACCATTCAAAATAACAAGAAAAGAAATTTGTATCAATCATAAATTTGATAATAATTATTTTAGATTAATAAAATGGTTGATATCAAATATCTATATTACACTATCTAATTGCAACAAAAATAATAAAAATTAAATTTAGAAATGAAAAAAATATATTTTAGATTAATAAAACCATTAATATCAAATATCAATATTACACCATCTAATTGCAACAAAAATAATAAAAATTAAATTTAGAAATGAAATAAAACAGAAACTCAGACATATATATAAGAAAATCAATTAAAATACTATTTTTGATGGTGACCTTTAGAAATGCAAAAAAACAAAACTTAAACATATATATAAGAAAATAAATTAAAATATTGTCTCCAAATTATAGATTTAGGGATGGAATAATGAAAATTGGTGAGAAAATAATTTTTGATGGGGACTTTAAGTGACATTCATGAGACATTTTAGTAATAAATATTTCTGGTAGGTTACATTAGAGGAAATTTCAACTCAAAATGGGCCTCCTAAAAAAATTAATAAAATAATAGTTAAAATAATAAAATAATATTTATTAATTTTGGAGGCAGAAAAGAAAAAAACTACTTTTTTGTTTGTATTTTCGACATATCTCCCCGTGATTTTACTCAAATTTCAATCAAGAGAGCTCGTTGGATGCGGAATTAAATTCCGCATCTGACAAGTACCCACTCGGCATACTTTTGATGGACCCCGCTACCCCAAAAACAAGAAATCCTTGAAAAATTGTGATGCTGACATCATCATCACGTTTTTTCAGGTATTTCTTGTTTTTGGGGTAACAGAGTCCATCAAAAGTATGCCGAGTGGGTACTCGTCGGATGTGGAATTTAATTCTGCATCCAATGAACTCTCCTGATCGAAATTTGAATAAAAACACGGGGAGATATGTCGAAAATACAAACAAAAAAAGTAGTTTTTTTTATGATACCTATCCCCAAATTTATATTAAAAAAGTGTTTAAGACCTATACGGTTTTTCAAATTTAAAGCAATTTCATTGGCTAACACATGATGACATGGAATTTGAGTTAAAGTCAAAAGGCCCATTTTGAGTTGAAATTTCCTTTAATGGCAATCCATTAAAGAAAATAATATCATGTATTTATGAGTATTTTTTAAGGGTACATAATAATGACAATGGATTACTCTTATTGCACTCTCAATTATGACTTCTTTTGAGATCAAGATGATGGAATGGAGGGAAAATTGGAGTCACTATTGCATGAAAGGAGACTGGGCATTAAATGCATCATCAATTTAGTGTCTTGCTAGGGCATCGTGATCAATAGCACTAAAATGATATATATATATAGACCCCCTCGTAAAAAATTGCAATATTTTCTATTGTTGAGCTATGACACATGACTATGACGTAATGAACACTAGCACTAAATTGATCTATATATATTTAGATGCTCTTGTAAAAAATTACAACTTTTCCATTGCCAAGATGTCACACACTAGATGGTCAAGAGAAATTTTGTGCAATTTCTTTGTTGGATCTCTGAAGATCGAGGTGCATGGCACCGTTAGAGAAAAAGGGTTTTCCAGCATATATATCATCTGGGATCTGTGATCCCAATATTATATCTGGAAAGCAATATGAACATCTAAAGCACATCGTCTGCAATAATCCACATGAACACCCTAACACTATCCCGACCACCTGAGAAAAACATTAGCTATTCTTAACCCCACAAATTCCATTTTGGATTTAGAATTGTTAACCTGCACATATTCGGAGATAGAAGGTAGACAATTTACAAAATTTACTGAATTGTAACACTTTATTGTCACAATTGCAATTTTCCATGACACAATTAAAAATGACTAACATAAATGACTAATTCATATTATTCTAAGTAGTCATTTTTTATGTCGTGACTTAATTAGTCATTTATGTTAGTCATTTTTAACTTTGTCACTTATTATTTAGTCATATCTGTTAACCGGTGACTAAATTAGTAGTTAATTTTAGTCGTTTATAGTTGGGTTAATCAAAATTGCTCATATTTAGTAGTAAATCACTTGAAAAACCTGTGGTGACTAAAATTTTTAGTCACCCAGTAGCTAATTCCTCATTTTGTACTAGTGGCAATATCAATCATGGATATATGCAAGTAAAAGTAACTAGTACAAAAAAAATGTAATCATGTGACAAGATAAGTGTATTGACATAGTGTGATTACAACAAGATTATGAGCGTTAAGTGCACAAGAATTGTTCATAAAGACAGAAAATTTGCATCTAGATTATACACATACATTTGTAAGAAAGTAAATATTAATCATTATGTTGCCAGTTATGTGATTGATTACCCAGGATTAAAAAATAAACGATAACATAGATATATAGCCATCATGCATAATTGAAAGTTGATTGAAAATATTTTATCAGTAGGAAAACCGTAACATGAAATATTGGTGCTATACGATTTGATGGTATGATATTATGACTAACTATTTATGGAGAATTGCAGGTATTGGGACTTGGTCTCGGCCAGCGGGGTAACGGGGACCTCCCATCATCCTGGGGATCTCCACCATAGATAGAGAGAGAGTTTTACTAAGTAGAATGAAAGGCAAGAACAAAGACTTCATTCAATGTGTTGTTTTATGAAAACGGAATTCACATCCGCTTCAGCTTCATTTTCATTTTCGGATTGCAGAGATTACAACTTACAATGAAAATGGAGTAGGCAAGTCTCACGTCTAGATACGACATCATATATAAATGTATTTATTTGTTGATCCTATAGTTATTAAAGGGCTGGCAGAGAGAAACGTGAAAAAAGGTGCTACGCTCTTTCCCGACAAAGGAGGGGAAGGATTATCGGAAGAATTGGCATTTTGCCTTGCCTTTCTTAGAGTTCGAAATCCCTATCCAAGCTGATCCAACTCGGATTTGACTTCATCTCCAACCCCAGAACCAAAAACCTCCCTGGAGCTTGGTCATCCCAGATGAGCTGAGCTGCGAAGTTTGGCATTCGTGAGGACGCAGCCCTGTCAGAAAGGGCATTCTCGCTTATCTGTATATGATAATTTGATAATTGGGTCACCGCGGCAGAGCTTCAATCGAAATAGTGATTCTTTGGCCAGGTTTGCTTATCCAACCCTCGAGTTTAAGGCATCTCATTAGGTCCCCCCATTATAGGCAGTTTAAAAGGCCCTAAAACGCCTAAACCCGGCCTTGCAACAAGGAACCTAGACAGAAGAACGGAATCGTAGCCTTCAAGCTGACGTCTGAATATCTCATTCATAATCCGACGAGTTAAATAAGAAAGGGGGGGTTTCATAGCTGACGCTTGCTACGTCAACTGGACCTTCGTCATCCTTTCTGTGAGGTAGCTTGTCTCCTCCAGCTTGTCTGGTTAATGGGGCGAATGAATCAAAGTCTGGTTAATGGTGCCGAATGTTAATATGCTTTGTCTTTGCAATAATGGTAGAATTATTAGCTAGAGAAATGGAATGATTACTATCACACTAAAATATAATAGATCTCTAGCTTAGATATACATCTAAACATAATTTCATAATCAAAATAGCTTCCTTACAATGATGAGTAGTTGGCATATATTTTTCCTCTATAATGGACAAAGAGAACATACCATGTTTCTTTCTCATCCAACTCACCACTCCACCAAACAGTAGAATTGCATATTCAATTGCAAATATTCTTCTATCAACATACGCTACTCAATCATAATAAAAATAACCATGTATGGTCATTAAGTGTGGGTCTCATAAAACATTATTATGATTAAAAATGAAATACTCACCTCTAGGGTTAGCCATGAATCAACTCAAAATTACCACTAATTGGGAAATGCTTGTTCTAGTACAAACCATAGCATATATAAAACTACCAACTACACTAGCATAAGAAATAGAATTCATATCTTCTGTCCCTGTAGATGTTTTAGTACACTGATCAACTGAAATATTAGTTCCCAAAAAAAGGAATATCAAATGTTCGACAATATTCCAAGCCAAAATGATATAACATGTAGTTTACATACTTTATCTATCTCAAACAAAGAGTTGTGTTCTCTCCATCTCTCCCAATGTCCATTTTGAAAATATGTTTTTTCACCCTGAAAAACTTCATGTCAAATTGTATTCAAAGTGAGACGTCAAATATTGAATCACATCCCTTCTATTGCCAAAAATAATATAGCATTTACATACAAAGTGATAACAAGGAAATGACAACCATCCTATTTGCAATACACATAGTGATCTTATTTAGTGTCAGAAATCCCAATTTGAACACAAAGGAATCAAAATATTGGTATCATATTCTAGGAGACTGCTTGAGACCATGAAGAGTATTTTAATTTGGAAACTAATGACTCTTTACCTTTTTCAATAAATTGGTTTGGTTGTGTCACATAGATCACGTCCTTCAAGTCGCCATGTAGGAATGTTGTTTTCAAATCCATTTTTTCTATTTATAAATACAAATACGCTTCTATTTCTAAATAAAATAATACAAACCTGATAGATGATAACTTGGAAAATGGGGGAAAAATCTCACCAAAGTATATCCCCTCAAACTGGAAATATGCTTTGACAACCAACATTTCCATTTGAAACGATCTTTCTTTTGAACACCCATTTATATTCCATGGGTTTTCATCCATTATGAAATGGTAGCAAGTCCCATGTATCTATTTTTAAGTGCATCCATCACCAATCTCAAAGTCTCATTATGTTCCATTTCCATTGCCTTTGCATAGTTCTAGGTTCATGAGTATTAGTAAATGAAGTAAATATAGATCCAAAATTAGGTGGACTATGAGTATACATATTTTTTTGTCTCATTTGTTGAGTACATCCTTAAAGTTTGAGGTGTATTTTCTTCCTCCCCTTTCGAACTCTTTGAACCCTCCTTCTCATCAAGTCATTCATTAAATTCTTGTTTAATTATTTCTTCGACTTTCTCGGCCTTAGGTGGTAGCTAAAAAATTAACTTCTTCTTGTCCTCTTTTGTTGCACCACTATGGGAGAATACTTAACTTCTCTGAGAATAGAATCTCTAATATGCAAAACATTCCTATACATAGGATCCTAAATCTTATACCTTTTCACGCCAATGCCGTCGCTGATGAAGATAAATTTCACTTTTGTGTTGTCAATATTTGATTGTTTCTCCTTAGGTGCATGGGAATATGCCTGATAACCAAAACACAATGAATCTAAAGTGTTGGATTATTATTTATCCATACCTCCATATGGGTCTTATCCACTAGCATTAATGTGGGATACCTACTAATTATGTATCCTACAATAGAAACCACTTCTACCCAAAATGTATTCTCCAAGTCATATCCTTTAAGTATTGTTAAAAAAACAAGATCACAAAGAAATAACAATTAAACAACATGCAACATTACAAGAGAGACATAGATATAACGTGGTTCACCAAAGATGGGCTACGTCCACACAGAAATTCCTAGTCCTTTATTATTATACCATCTAGCAAAATGAATGGATACAACCTGTAGCAACCCCATCGCACTTCCTCTTCACTCTTTCATAGTCTCTCTCACACAATCATAGAGATTGTTTTACAATTCTAAAATAAAATACACAACCATATTACAATGATTTCCTTTTATAAGGGTATTACCATAGGAAAATACTACGGGTCACCTAATACCATGTGTTCGCAAACTGTTGTCCAACAAACATCCCAATAATTTCTTCTGTGGGATTTTCCCTTGAAACCCCGCTGGGAGACCTCTGTCCCCCGGACCCCCCCACAACCCCCAGCTGGGACGAGTGTATAGTTAAACTAGGGTACAAACACAGGTGAATAATAACATCTTTCAATCTGGAAGATCATGATCCATAAGTAACAATCTCCCACTTCGAGACTGATCACAACAACTTCACCACTACTACACTTGATGGACTATGCTCTGAACCTTGGACTTGGAAAATTTCTCATTTTCATCTTCATTCTTGAAGGACGACAGATATCAAGCATAAACTTAGTTTCTCTCTGGTTACTACCTTTGTCAACATGTCTACAGGATTATGGCTAGTATGTATCTTTTCTGACTTTAACAGTTCATCTTACAAAATATATCTTATGAAATGGTACTTGAGTTTTATATTTTTAGTATTCGAATAAAAGTTTGAGTTATTTGCAAGATGAATGGCACTCTGGATGTCACTGTAAAACCTACTATTCTCTTGCTTCTTACCCAATTCCTCCATGAACCTCTGCAACCAACTCATTTCTTTACTAGCCTCTGTAGCAGCAACATACTATCCTTCCATTGTTGAAAGTGCAACAACCTTTTGCAATTTTGAAATCCAACTTATTGTTGTTCCACCTACAGTAAAGACATACCCTGTGGTGCTCCTCCTGATGTCTTTATCACTAGCCATATATGCATCAACATATCCTTGTAGAACAATATTTGAACCTCCAAAACATAATGCATGAGAAGTGGTGCCTCTCAAATACTTGAGAACCCATTCTACTTCTATCCAATTCTCTTTACCTGGATTGTTCATATACCTACTCACAACTCCCACTGCATGTGCAATATCTAGTCTTGTGCACACCATGGTATACATCAAGCTTCCAACTGTTGATGAATAGGGAACATTGGAAATGTTTTTTATCTCTTCCTGTGTCTTGGGACACATATACCTACTTAAATTTAAATGGATGGCAAGGTGTACTAACTGGTTTTTCATTCTTCATTTAAACCTATCCAGCAACTTTTCTATGTACTCACCTTGAGAGAATGTCAATTTGCGATTTTTCTTGTCTGTTGTTATTCTCATACCAAGGATTTTCTTTGCAGCACCCAAATCCTTCATCGCAAATGATTTATCTAGTTTCCTTTTGAGCACATTTATATCCTGCATGTTAGAACCTGCAAGAAGCATGTCATACACATACAATAACAATATAATATATCTTCCATTACCTAGCCTCTTGAAAAAAAAAAAGTGGTCAGAATGGCATCTACTATAACCCTGTTTTGTCGTAAACTTATCAAATTTTAAATACCACTTCCTTGGAGCTTTCTTCAGGACATACGATCTCTTCTTCAACCTACAAAATAATTTCTCCTTCCCTTTGACCTCATACACATGTGGTTGTTGCATATAAATCTCTTCCTCCAAATCCCCATGGAGAAAGGTTGTTTTTACATCTAATTGTTAAAGATGCAAATATTCTACCACCATTATACTTAAAATAGTGCTAATTGAATTCATTTTAACAACAGGAGAAATATTTCATCAAAGTATATGCCTTTTTTTTGCAAACCCCTTTACAACAAGTATTTCCTTATACCGCTTCTTGCCTCCATCTTCTTCCTTCAACATGTAAACCCATTTATTCCGCAATGCTCTTTTTCCTACAGGAAACTCAACCAAATCCCAAGTCTGGTTTCTTACCAATGAGTCCATCTCCTCATCCATTCCTTGCTCCCACTTATTTCTAGTTTATACCTTAATTGCCTCTTCATAACATTATGGTTCACCAGAATCAGTCATCAAATAATACATTGAAGGAGAGAATCATTAATGGGGTCTACTTAGTCGGGTATATCTTCTTACATTTTTTGGAGTTTGAGGTACCTGATACTACTCTTGATTTTGTTGTTCCTTTGGAACTTCATTTTCTTTGATTTCATCAAGCATTGTGTACTTTGTGTTTTCATTTTCCTCTTTCTTTCCCTACAACTAACCTTTGTATATAACCTTTTCATTGAATACTATGTTTCTACTCCTAATTATTTTGCGATTTTCATAATCCCATAAGCGATAACCAAAATCATCAACCCCGTATCAATTAAAGATACATTTATTGGATTTAGCCTCAAGATTTGTTCTATTTTCTTTATCAATATCGACAAATGATTCACAACCAAAAGTTCTCAGAAGTGATTAGTTTATCTTTTTACCTTTCCATGCCTCTGGAATTCCACCATCCAAAGCGCTTGAATGCCCTTTGTTTATTAAATAAACATCAGTATCTCCAGCATCAGCCCAAAACTGTAAGGGAAACCTTGCATGCAATCTCATACACCTTGCACTCTCCATGATCATTATGTTCATCCTTTCTAACACACCATTTATTTGTGTTGTTCTAAGGACTGTCTTCTCTCTACGAATATCATTGTATGAACAGTAACTATAAAACTCCTTGTTGTAGTATTCATCTCCATTATTAGATCTGATACATTTCAACCTTTTTCCTGTTTCTTTTTCAACCAAATATTTCCACTTCTTAAAAGTAGAAAACTCATCATATTTTTGTCTAATGCAATAAACCCAAGTTTTTCTATTTGCATCATAAATAGATGTAACATAATAACGAGATCCACCAAGAGCTTGTACCTGAGATGATCCCCATACATATTTATGCATAAGCTCTAAATTTTCACTCTTCTTTTGTATCCCAACCTTGAGAAATCTAACTCTCTTTTGTTTTCCATAAACATAGTTCTCACAGAATTCCAAACTTACCTGTTTCAGATCTAGAAGCAATTTCCTTGAGTGAAGAAAGTGCATCCCATTCTCACTCATGTGTCCAAGCCTATGATGCAACAAGGATGCACTTGTTTCTGTGGAAGCTATAGAGATATAATAATTAGTATTATGAGGACATAAATATAACATACATATCCTATCTCCTTTTTTTATTACCAGTGCTCCTTTAGTGATATTCCACCATGTTTTTCCAAACATAGACAAACTACCACTATCTCCCAACTTCCCTGTTGAGATCATATTTCTTTTCATAGCAGGATTATGCCGTACATATTGGAGCATTTATTCATTTCCATTATTTAACTTAATCTGCACCTTACCCATTCCAACAATTTTACATGGTTCATCATCCCCCAATAAAACATGTCCAAAATCACCTGGAACATAATCATGAAAGAAATTCCTATGGATGTAGCATGACATGAAGTCTCTAAATCTACTACCCAGTTATCACTAGTATTATCTAATGCAAGAATGAAAGCATATTGTAACACATCACCTGCTATATTTGCTTTCTGAGTAGTTTCCTGCTACATGTCTCCTTTCTTCTTTGGAGCTCTGCAGTCTTTCTTCAAATGTCCTCCCTTAACACAATTCCAACACTCTATATTTCCAAATCTGGACTTGGATATTCCCTTTCTATACTTGCTGTGATTACCTGGGCTCATTCCTCTCTCCCTTTGTCTTCCTCTTCTCTCCATGGTCAACACATTACCTGATGAATCACATGTGTTTTTTCTTCTCATTTCCTCACTAAGAATAACACCAACAACATCATCAAATTTAAGAGTGTTTGAAGTAGGGACGGAGTTAGGATACATCCATGACCAATCCATTCCAAATTTTTGGAAATGAGCACATGATTAGAAGATCCCTAACCTCATCATCAAATTTCACTTTTAAAGAACTTGGTTGACAACTAATTGTATTAAATTCATTTAAATGGTCAACAATAGATCCACCTTCTGAAATATTCATATTAAATAAATGCTTCATTAAAAATACCTTGTTGGAAGTCGAGGGTTTTTCATAGAGCTTATACAATGCACTCATCACACCCTCCATTGACTTTTCTTTCGAAATATTGAAAGCCACCAAAGAAGACAGGCACAACTGTATTGTTCCCAATGCATTTATGTCAAGAATCTCCCATTCTTCATCCTTCATAGTCACCGATTGTTTTGTTTTTCTTCCCAATGGTAGGTATAGATCCTTCTAGTACAAATAGTCCTCCATTTGCATCTTCCATAACTGGTACTTTTGTCCATTAAATTTATTGACCCTAAGCTTTCCTTCTTCCAACATTGCTCCCACTCAAACCAATAACCCTTCTTTCCTATGAGTTTTCCAACCAAATAGACCTTTGGCTCTCATACCAATTGTTAAAAAAACAGGATCGCAGAGCAATAACAATTAAACAATTAAACATGATTCAAATATTAAACACATTACAAGAGAGACACAGATATAACGTGGTTCACCCAAGATGGGATATGCGCACACATAAATTTCCAGTATTTTATTATTATACCATCCAACAAACTGAAGGGATACAACCTGCAGCAACCCCGCTGTACTTCCTCTTCACTCTGTCACAGTCTCTCTCACACAATCACAGAGATTGTTTTACAATACTACAATACAATAGATAGTCGTATTATAATGCTTTCCTTTTATAAGGGAATTACCATGGGAAAATACTACGGGTCACCCAATACCATGGGTTCGCAAACTGTTGGCCAACAAACATCCCAAAAATTTCTTTTAGGGGCTTTGACCCTGGACTCCCTCCGGATCCTAGCTGGGATGAGTGTACATTAAAAATGGGGTACAAACACAACTAAACAATAACATCTTTGAATCTAGAAGATTAGGCTCCACAACCAACAAGTATAGTCCTATCTCTCTCCTTCCTTGTCATATTCATATATTCTACAAGTCCATTCAATTGAGGGGTATATGAATTTTCCTTATTCCTTTTAATGTCATTCTCTTGAAAAAACGTATCAAAATCTGTAAAACAAAACTCACTACCTTTATTAGTCCTCGACAACTTAATATTCCTACTAATCTTATTGTCCAAGAGATATTTAAACTCCTTAAATTCAATAAGTACATCATATTTAGTATTAAGAAATATACACATATCCTTCTAGAATAAGCATCAATAAATAACACATAATACAAAAAATTCAAAATTGAAGGAACTTTAATAGGACCAAATACATTAGAATGAATTAATTCCAACAACCTAAAAAATTTGTGAGAACTAGAATAACAGTGAACACGGTTCTATTTTCCATACATACAATAGTATCAAAAATGAAATTCAAGAGCACAACCATTCAATTCGTCAACAAGATTTTTGTTTTTCAACACCTATAAGATCTTTTTCACTAATATGGCTCAATAGTTGGTGCCATAGTATTGTCTTCTCTATTGGAAACTTGTGTTTTGAAGTAAGTGCTTGTTTAGGAACTTAGAAATCATGACCATCAAAAGTAGATATAGGTGAGGGTGTTGATTCTATGCATCTCTTTATTGCAGAAATTGAAGAATTATTACATTGACTATTGCACACATCAATATTGAACATAGTCCCAACATGAACACCCTTAGCAAGCACCATATGCCCTTGATCCATTTTACACCCTTTCTTACCATAAAGGATCTACAATTACCAACTATGTTGAGAGGAGACTCATCATTTAGGTATACTATTTCATCATCATATTTCTCATACATCGAAAATCAATTTCAATGAAAAGTTATTGTGATATTTTGAACAAATGGATCTAGAAGCTAAATGTAGCAATAATATCGTTAGCAATATGTAGAATATAAGAAGAAGGTATTAGAGTAACATAATATTCAATAGCCTAACAAAGATATCCCATAACAGATGAGACTTAAATACAGTTGCATAGAAATCAAAAGAGAATTCAAGTAAATATATAAGTTATGTAGTCTTTATTAATCAATCGAATGCTCAATAGAATACATCATTGGATTACTTACCAAAATTATCGATCAATGGGATGCAACATTACATATGTAAGTAACCAATCTAGGCTTAATTACATGCATGGGCTTAAAATCTAGTTAAAGTTAAGATAAATCACCCTAAATGGTCAAATGCACCATCCATGGGGAGTTATATTAACCATGCAAGTGTTTTTAGGGTTTATCGAGGCCCATAAATGATAAATGAGGCTCTTTTGTGCCAATATTAGAATTGAGTACACTCTCCTTAGGAATTAAACTAGTTCATGCATGTGTAGTAAGGATTAATTGGTCCTGGAACTACTTCACGAGGTAGTTAATTCAATCATGTATGAGCAACTAATATTTAACTAGATATGCATGTCAAACTAGAGTGTAATTGAACCTAAATATCTAACTATGGTGCATTAAGTAGTTAACTAGGACAAAAAAATCCTAATTGAAATTAACTAATCAATTAACAAGCCTAGAATAGTTGATTAAACTTCATTGATACCAAAAAAGGGGGGTAACTCATTCAAGAGTGCCCTAATCCATGAAAAGGGAGGATAAATAAATATAAGGGTGCAGTTTACCCAAAAAAATGAGGTTTTTCCTAGTAATTGTGCTATTTACCTTAGAATCAAGGGGAGAACTCTAGCAGGAGTGATATTCTCCCCCAAAAATGAAAACAAGATGCAAAATGAGTGCATATGTACACAAACACCCCCCCTTAAGCCGACTTAGTTGAGTTTGATGAACAAATAATTGGGTCATAAAAATATGAATCCATGTTAGGTACCCCAGTACAAAAATAAATATCACATTTAAATGAGAAAAGAGGGAAAATATAGTGGGAAACCCCCCTCCCCAAAAAAGGGGTAGTGGTAAATACAGTTAGGAATTCATATTTAGTAAAGATTACTCTCATGTCCATTTGCTGCCAAATTTTACCAATATTTCCACTTGCATTAATAAATTTTCCTACAAAGAGGTTGGGGATCTATCTCCCAAGGTCACTTCTTTAATATATATTGATTCTCCTCCTTCATGGTAGCATCCTTATAGCTTCTGAAAAGGACTATGGATCTCCTACGCTAAGCATGTAAATGATGATGGACACCAAGGGATCTCTAGTAGTGAGTGCATAAGAAACACATTAAGAGTGTGAGTGGGTCCATTGTACATCTATTAGATATCCAACTAGATCAACTATATCATGAAGAGTTTGTTGTGTTGAAATTTTTAGCTGCTAAACCTACAACAACCTGCTTATGAAACTCAACAACTTATTCATTTAGATTTGTAGAAGGTGCTTCCTCATCTAAATGGAGGATCTAAATTGGTGCATCACCCAAGATGTTAGCACTGTTGCATGGATTCAAGGAAATAAATATGTCCTCTTACACATAAATCTTGTCACCATCATGCGTTGAGGCCCAAAACATCAGAATTTTCCCTCAAATCCCAAATTGTGAAGTTGAGAATTGGCTTAGACTCCAATTTTACATATGAAATTCCAGCACCACCTTTGCCCTTAATGCAAGAGGAGTTACCTTCTCAGTAACGCCCATTGTCTCTTAATAATAAGCAGTGCCACCACTTTTACCCCTTAATTAAGGAGTGGTTCCACCCTGATAACACTCTGTCATAGGGGAAGAAAAGTAGTGCCCGAGGTAAAAAGTGAAAATGAGATGGTTCCATGAAGCTTCTCAAAGGAATACTTTGTGGCGCCCTCATCCCTACTCCTGAGGACCCCTTGGAATCGAGATCCATACTTTTGGGTTCCCCCTTCCACCTCACCCACCATTTTCTCAACCATCCTTATCCTCCCAAGGCCTATAAAACCTGGATCATACCCCATGGTTTAGGGAGTGTTGGGGAAAATATTAAACAATTTTATAACATATATCCAACAATTTAATTGTCAACCCGAAGAGAGCATAAAATTGTGAGGTACAAACAAAATATATGCAGGGGAAGGGTATTGCTAACTTAATCTAGGTGACTAAAATTAACATGCAACTGAAATTGAATTAAGCTTGCAAAAAACAAGAAATGACATGAAAAGAAATCTAATTGCGGAAAACATGAAATTGCATAAAATAAACTGATATAAAGTAATCAACATTAACTTGTGAGATCACATAAAATCAACACAACTAATTCATAACCAAGACATCAAAATATGAAGAGATCAAACTATCTATTCTAAAATATGAAATCTATTACAATAGGATCAAATCCATGACTATCTAAAAGATGAACCAGTTCTCTACTACCAAACCACTAGAGAGGCCTCTAACCAAAATGAGGAGAGAGCCCTTCTATTTATACATGAATTCAAGATAACTAATCATAATTAAAGATCCATTATTCTCTCAACTTATCTCTCAAAATCCTCAACAAGTACACTTTTCTCTCAACTTATCCCTTCAAATCCTCCAACAAATATTGGATGAGATATTCCCTCCACATTTCCATGATCTTCTCCTTGAAATTAGCCCACATGTTGAATATGAAATTCGAATTTGAGGCTAGGTAGTGATTTTTGAGCTTGTTAAAGTCCTCAAATACACATGTAAGTATCACCAAACTCATCCAACTTTAAATTATAATGAAAATATGTTATTTTTCTCAATAGTAACCACAAATTCACTCAAAATACTCAAAAATAAATGATTTGGAAAATGGTAATATAAACCCATATTTATTATGAAAGTGGTGAATACTAATGGTTTTATGGTGGAAGGATAAGATAGGAATAAGGTGTCGAGTGGTACATAAAAGATGAATAAAATGTGGTATTTTTGCATCTTAACATTCCCCCCAACTTGACTGGTTGCATGTCCTCATGCAACTATGCATTGATTCTCTTTAAATCTTTTGGCTTTGTAGCTGGGCTTTACATGATGATGGTATGTAACAGTAAATCATTCCAGGATTTGAAATGCATGAGTGGCAACAATTTTCCTTATGGTTGGTTCTTGTGTGACAACCATGAGTATAACAAATGTTGGTTCTTGTGTTAACAACATTTGCTCGTTTTACTTGTATTTTTGTTGCAATACATAAGATTTATGCATTAGAAATGATGAACCATCAATGTATATTAGAAATCATTTTTCTTCATATTATGAATCATGCCAAATATATAGCATAGTTTGGGACATACATTTTGATTAAGGGTAAATGAAATGATGAATATGTAAAATGATAATGAATAGTCCCCCCCCAAATTTTTTTTAATATGTATTAGGTTTATGAAAAGGAGAAAGGGAATGTAGTGAGGGAATTTTCCAAATTCATTCATTTTCTAGCATTTAAGGAATTACATGGTTAAAGATTAGAAAACAACATACCTCCACTTACCCAAAAAGTTGATGAACTTATGCAATAGGAATGTAGCTACTGCTGCTGGATTATGGACTGTGAAGTGAAGGAATCTAAACTGCTTGGTTGTATGAAGTAAAAGATGAGAGCTGAATGTAGAACTGTGGTACTCTCATATGGCTGAAGTATGCTACTGTAAAACTACTGATGGAGTCATGCAAAGTATATAGTCTTCACCCGCTACAAAACCCGGTGGTACAATTCTTACCATGCAAATAAATGTGTCGATCATTGAACATGGAAAGAATTCATTAGATTACCGACCATTGATGAATGTCATTAACTAATGCAAGGAAATCTCACAATTGATGTCAATGAATGCTAAGGTACCTAAGTACATCGTGCAAAGTGAGAATAAATGAGCTGATGTCAAGCCACTTGCAAGATCTAACGATTAAGGGACATTGATGTATTCCCATGATTGTCAGTGAGAGAACTTGCCATTAAGGCATGCAAGCCTCAAGGTACTAAAAATGAACTCTATTCTCTATCCCAAATAAGGTACTGAGGTCGATGGGGAAAGACTTGTTGAAATGTGGGCCTTAAGGAATCCCACATCAGTCAACATGAGTTGTACATAATGAGTGGTAGGACTATAAATGAAAGATATGGGTGTCAAACATTTTTTATGGCAAGGATAACAAAGCAATGTAGGCATGGAAAGGAAGTTGAATGGTGTTATTCATAAGGAAAAATATAAATTGAAAATAAGGAAAATGTCTGTGACTTAGAAAGGTAGACATGCAGGAAGTCATGATGTATAAAGCAGTGAAAACGTAGACTTTGACATGCATGATGAATAAGCTTGGAAGGAAAAAGGGTAAGTAATAATGACATGGCGTAATTGGTTTTTGAAAGGCTTCTTTGTGGCAGAAAACGTCATGACATAGACAAGGGAAAACTCAACTCCTTCGAGCTTTCAATGGAACATTTTTTTTTATAAATTTTATGCAATTCTGGAACTTGCCATTCGTTCGTTTTTTAATCTGCAAAAAGGTTAGCATTTTCCTACAACAAACTTGTGGGAGCATTGAAAATACATGGAATTATGTGCGTAATCAAAAGTTAAAATAAATAAAATGCTCTTATACCTTAAAGTAGCAATGCATATTAAGTAGTACTTCTTGTCAAAAACCTGTTCTTGAGTAACTTGAGAAAACATGTTAACACAACAATCATAAAATTTTGAGAAGATTTCAAATTCATTTATAATTTTAATTTTATGATTTTATTTGTTACCTAATACTTTTTATTTATTTATATGTTTTTAGTTTTTAATTTAATTTTATTTGTATTTTTGTATTTTTATCATAATTCTTTTATTGCGATTGCTAAATTGTTTTATTTACACACACACACACACACACACACACACACACACACACACACACACACACACATATATATATAAACATTTGATTTAATTATTACAAAAACAAATTTATATATGTTTATTTAAATTTTATGATATGAATCTGTTTTTTTAACGTTTCCAATTGTTTTGTAATAAAAGCAAAAATCAGAGTGTTTACATCGTAATGCGTCTTTATGTAATGATTGCACAATAGGGAGAGAGGGTCAACCCTTTCAGTGGTCGACCCCTCTAAAAGGAGATGATCTTAATGATCTAGATTAGAGAAGAGTGTGAAAACAATCGATAGGTTTGGAACTTTGAAACAAACGCCTACCTCCCCCAAACGGAAGAATTTCTAGGTCCCACTGTACGAAAATAAAAGTTAAGATGAAGGCTTAGCTACGACAGCAGTTGCCTTCGATTTCAAAGACACATATTAATTTTATTATTTTATATTTTCTGAGATTACTTTTTATGTTTATATTTTGTTTATTTTCCTAATGTTAATTTGTACATATATATATTTTTAATTTTATGTTGTTGTAATAAAAAAAATTATTTATTTATTTACAAAACCCTTTATTATTGTTTTTTTAAATTTCATTTATAAAAAGAAAAAACAAATAACGTTACTATTTTAAAAGGAGGACATCACTCTAATATAAGGGTAATATAAGGTGATATAGTCCTACCAATAATAGAACAATAATCGGAGTAATAAGAAGAACCCTAATTAACAGTAATTATGAGCAAATCACATGGAGCTTTAATATGGATAAAGGGTATAGTGAACCTATATGGTGTTTATTAATTATAGGTTTAAGCTTGGAATCACATAGATAAGTTATCTATACAAGCACATACTCTCATAACTATGATGTTTCCATAATGAATAAGAGCCCATACTTTAATTGCAATTTCTAGAGAATTTGTGCATTAATCCTTCTTTGAGAGCATTTAGATTGTGCCCTTATAAACGAAAATCGAAACAACATGAAAAATAAGTGGCTACATAGAAACAATATTTATCAAGATGAAATGAAATGCACATCACAACTGCATATGTTATATTGGTAGTAATGGAAATACCATGATTTGTGAAAACAAATTCTAATAATAGAAATGCCATTATTTGTGAAAACAACATGTAATAATGGAAATATCAAAAAATCCACTAACAAATAGAAATGGTTAATTTAGAGAATATAAATAGAAATAACAAATATTTTTTTGGTAAATCGCTTGATATGTGACAAAATGCATGCTACTTGGTTTCCAAAATCTCATCACTTTTGTTTGTCATTATATTATATTAATACGATGATGGTTAAAGGAGAGTGAAGATTCACTAATGTCATTATGCAAAGTCCAAACTTAAATTTTTTTTTTCTGGAAAAGCTTATTAATATATCTGTATATATATTTATGAATAAATTTAATGTTTTTGAAATCTTAAATATATTTATATAAAGAATGTTTCTGAAATTTATAATTTAACAAAAACACTTTTTATGTTGAATAGTATTAAAGTTTTTCCAATTCATTTTTCGTTTCACTAACAATTTTAATAAAAAGTTCAGAACAAAGCTATATGTAAATCAGCTTACTGTGATAAGAGAGGCTGTAAAAGGGTAAGTAACATCTTACAAGCGAAAGCTGATACGCGCAAAGAGGGGCTTCAATTTGGGTTGGCCTTTTATGAGTGACTGCATTATTTAGCTCGAACTCATGAAAATTGTATCCATGGAGTCTATTTTTCTAATGGGTAGGCCATTCCATTGTTTTCGAGAGCTTAGCACACAATGAATACACTGTCTCTAGGAGCTACACGGTGGCCTGGTAGGTTACTCAAGCAATCAGATCAAATGTGTTAGAATAATCAACCCATAGTATTTACCCACTTAGACATTATTTCATTTATTTTGTCTTATTTTCCTAGTCCATGAGTCCCACCATGTGCAAGTTGTCAATTGCCTATCCATAGAGGTCAAACTTGCCATTATTGACTCATGGAGCGCTTTGGAAAGTCCTGGGAATCAAATCTGCTTTATTCCTGGCCTCCTAGGCGCCCTTCTGCTTTTTCTGCTTTGTTGACTACTTTTCCAGTTTTTAAAGCACATAAGGAAAGCTAGACTAGGTGAGGTGAACCTGTTTTATTCCCCTTTCATCCTCCACTCTTTCCTCCATGAAAAAGCATGTATGAGCTGCCATTTGACCACTCTTTAGCCTACCCATGAACCCTTGCTAATTCATGGGGTCCTTGATAGATTTGGGATCAGCTTTTTACACCTATGGGGGATTTGCCTATTTTGGGTAAGCCTGCTTTATGCTAGATTTGGATGCTTCCTTATGCATTCGATTTGCTCATGTATTCTATATATTCAGCAGCCTATGTTATTACAGGGTTGGCTATTGTACACTCAGTTAATATAATTTTGTGTTACAACTCCATATTCAGTCTCCATTGTTGATAATTTGCATGATCAATTGTTAATTGCTGTGAGTGAAATTAATCTACTGCAGGCCTGAATTTCTACATGGTATTAGAGCCATTGTAGGTTGTTACTCTCCTCCAAAAATTGTTTTGCAGTTTCGACATCAAGACTGGGAGCCTTCTACTGACAGCCGGGACAGATTTTCTAAAGCTATGGAGTCACAGAAAACTATCCTCACTCCTTTCAACTTTTTTGAATGGAAAGCAGAGATGGAGATCTTGTTGAGAGAGAAAGGCCTCTACAGGGTGACTATGGCTACAGAAGCAGAGCCCAATGCTGCTGCAGAGAAGATCAAATGGCACAATCGGAGAGATGAGGCCTATGGCCTCCTATGTCTCAGTATTTCCCGAGACCTCCTTTTCCATCTCGATGGATTGACTTCATCGGATCAAGTATGGGAGAAACTTTCTGAACTCTTTGGAAAGACAGATGAGATGAGGGGACACCAGATCGAAAATGAATTGATCTCCCTGAGTCCCAGTAATTTTGAATCCCTGCAGCTTCATTTCTCCAAGTTCAAAGCACTAGTTTTGCAGCTGAAACAGTGTGGTATTGAAAAGAAAGATGAGCAGATCATATTGTCCATCCTCTCGAAGCTAGGGCCTG
>LPNX010857162.1:6244-53037 GCA_001517045.1 Pseudotsuga menziesii
GAAATTTTTCATTGCCGAACTGATCCACAACTAAAAATGACCAAATAAATGACCAATTGTTATGTGGTCATTTTTTCCTAGATACCCCGTGACCAAATTTGGTCATTTATCTTGGTCTTTTTTAGTTTAGTTTTATCATGTGACCAAAATTGGTCATTTATCTTGGTCTTTTTAAGTTAGCCCGCTTAAATTTATCAATTTTGGTCATTTATCCCTTGAAAAAAATTGTGGTGACCAAAATTTTTGGTCTCTTGGTCACTAATCTCTCATTTTACACTAGTGAAATCAAATGGCCGAGGAAAGTTGGAAGACTCCGTCTGGAAAATGGACCCTTTATAAAGCTTAGAAATGCATGGCGGAAGGTCAAAGATACTTGAGTCTACATTTCTTCTAGGATGACTTGTCCTATCTTGTAAGTTTTCTCTTATCTTTTCCTAGATTTATCAAAACAGCCTTCTATGGTTCAGCTAATTCTGAACAGATCTAGGAATATATTCATGTTTATCCTTCTCTATAAACCGAAAGTGTTGCGTCATCTTGCACATCTAGTTATGGCCTAGATTTTTATCCAGGGGCTCACAATGTCAAAGGACACCCCTGTGAAATTCATGAAACCTCAGACGATAAATTAGCTATTGTGCCTAACCTTGTCTCTCCCATT
Organism: Pseudotsuga menziesii; assembly: GCA_001517045.1. Taxonomy (NCBI): domain Eukaryota; kingdom Viridiplantae; phylum Streptophyta; class Pinopsida; order Pinales; family Pinaceae; genus Pseudotsuga; species Pseudotsuga menziesii. Next base: position 6,906 of record LPNX010857162.1, read on the forward strand.
TCTCCAAGCCGACACAAACCATTACAACTGCCTCCCACCCTCTATGATTTTCCCATGAAATATTACAAATACCTCCCCAAGTTTGACAGAGAATCCCAAGACTTGACTGCTGAGAAACATTTACAAGCCTTTGAGAATTTCTATGACATTTTTGAGATAGAACATGATGATGTCTGCATGCAGGCTTTTTCCCTGTCCTTGCAAGGAGATGCCAAAGTATGGTTTAAACACTTGTAGCCTAAGTCCATCAACACTTGGGAAGATTTTTCTTGTACATTCTTAAAGTTTTGGGGTAGGATAAGGTCATTGGAGCAAATACTTTCAGAATTTTATTCCCTGAGGAGGCATGAGGGTGAGGCAATATCTAGTTTTAATAGAAGATTCGCAAGCTTTTATTATAACATGCCTAAGGAAGTCCAACCTCTTGAGAACGCTGCTAAGATCTATTATGCAACCACCTTTCTTCCTGACCTGTCCTTACTTCTTTTGGAGAGAAAATCAACCACCCTGCAGCATATGTTCGTTGATTATTTGGAGGTTGAGGAAAACCTTAATATGTCCAAGAAATTGTCAGATCAGGACAATGGTGGTGAAATAAAAGATACATTCAAATTGGTTGGGCCCTACAAGAAGAATGGGAAATTCTCTGGCCCATCAAAGCTCTCTCCTGGTATGCAGAAGGATGACCATCCTGATGCAGGAGCAGGTAGTCCTGCAGGATTGTTATATGAAGATGGTGACCTGCACCGCCCCTGGTCCGTAAAGGACGATTTTAAAAAGGATTTTGGTACGCCTGTGTATGATGAATATGAGGAAGAGTACATGCAGAATATACCTGACGAGCCAGCTATTGGAACCAAGCTTGCTGATGAAAGGAATCAAGATGCAATGCAAAATCAGAAGGTTGAAGTGGGAAAGGACGATGAGGGCACTGGAGGTGATAGCCTACCCTTGTGTTATTCTTCTTTTGAATTAATACAACACATGGTTAAGGCCTTTAAGCAAAAACAAAAAGAAACAGAGATTGTGTAGGCCAGAAATCGGTACAGGAAAGAAGATGGATGTAGCAACTACAAAATAAACACGTTTTCTGATATTCTACCTTTAGAAGTGCCACCTCACATAAGAGGAATATGCCTACTCGGTTCCACTGGAGAAGCAGGGGACCTCCCTCTTAAAGCACATCACGCTCTTGTTATAGAAATTTCGAGCGGAAAGTGGGATGTTCCATTGAATAAATATTCTGTGGGTCCTCTTCTGCAATCTTCCAAGTGTCAGCCTGACAAATCTCTAGAAGAAGGAATCTCCAGATGACTTTCCCTTGAGCAGGTGACAGAACGTGATAGAGGTTTCCCTAATTTCTATGACCCCGTGGCCGAATATATGGAGGGTCTGGGTGAAGGCAGTGATTGGTTGCATCCTTTCTTTGGATATCAGTTTGTTTATCATTTCTTTCTCCCATTTTCTATTTCATTTATGTCCATCGAGCATAATGAAAGAACAAAACTATGAGGCAAGTCGCTTGATTGGCTTCATTGGAAGTCTGATTTCACGTAATTGGACTTGTGCAAAAAGTTAGGTAGAGTAGGTAGGAAAAAATAAGCTTGGTAGTTATCGAGCATTTCCTTCATTACTGTTTTAGTTTGTTTTAATTTTCAATTACCAGCACAGGTTTATAATCACCAGCATGATTTTCAAGAGTGGCATGAATTCGCTAAAGCAGTAGCTCGGAGTAGAATGGAGATGTAAAATAAATATTGAAGGCAGCCCAATGGTTTTGGCACTTGGTCTATGGGAGTTATTTGTTACCTCACTCGGAGGATAGCATCCCTCATGGAGCCAGTTGTTAACACTCTATTTTTTAACAGTTGATTTAAGAGCCTAGTAGGAGTTCGATGAGGGTCCCATTCCCGTGAGCTTCATGAGAACACCCCTCCAGGTTATCATAGGTACAAGGCAAAGGAGAAAACAACAGGCGTACTAAATGCATTGAACGGGACTCAAAATCAAAAGTTGATATTCATCGGAGGTGGATCAATGGCTCCAAACCATTTCGCGTGAGCGGACATGCTCGGCCAAGGCCGCGATTTCAAATCGCAAAATGGGTTAAAGGTCGGAATCATTCTACAGCCGAGATGAGGTCTGAGTCAGATCTATGGACTCAATCAATTTCGTAAGCCATACTTGTGTGGGTAAAGCCACGATTTCAAATCATGAAAGAGGGGTAGCAGTCACAAAGATCAACGTCCATGATAAACAAGGAAAGAAATCTACGGCCACGGTTTATTTTGCGATGCGGACTAGCACGGATGAATACCATGGTTTCTCATTGCGAAAGATAATGGAGCCCACTTAGATCTATAGCTACATGAAGGGTCGGTCACGTTCGACGGTAGAGAACATGTCACAATCTAGAACTGCCCACGGTGTTTAGAGGAGAAAAGTTGGCGGCAGAAAGAATGGAACATGGACGGTGGACGTAAAAGATTCCTCAAATCGGATGGCCGAGATGACTCCCAGGGTACAAGTTTCACATCCAGTGTGGAGATGACAGTGGAGGAGGTGTTCATGTGTGTAATCTGCCCCCATTACAAATTGTTTGATTCCTTCGATGCCATTCAGGATGAGCCTAAGCTATAAGCCTTGTCCAGCGACGCTAATTTCCCTGGTTCACAAGTGTGGCACGTGGTTCACTTCGAAGGGAGCCGTGATAAAGATGGAGGTTTGATTCATTGAAACGACGGACTAGGAATTTACACGAGGCCGAGGGAGGTGACAAACTAAACAACCCAATTCCATCATCATGGTAATTGAAAGGGAAAGAAAGCTCAAATCCACAACCCTTGAAACCAGCTTAAGGGTATAGCTCTTTCTAGGCCATGTCAGATCGCCCTATATAACGCCATATTTCGGAGATATTTTGAGACATGGAAATGTGTAGATGATAAGAAGTATAGAGTTGAATGTCGAGAAGTGTCGATTTCCTTCACAGACAACCATGGCTATGTGGTTCAAAAAGTTATTTTGACAAGGGGTACTCTTGGTAGGAAAACATAGATCTATGTTTTGGTTATCCATACCAGAAAATCGCCAACCATCGGGGCACAGATGTTAAACACCAAGGGAGGTTCACCCGCTTCTACACAACCCTCTCTCTGGATGTGCAGTGCATGGGTTTTGACATCCCCACGACATCACTCTGACCCTCCCAGTTGCAATCACGACCTCCAAAGTCCCAGCTCATAGTGGTGGCAAAACTGTTGGAGCGAATGCTCGTTCTGGGACCAGGTAGGTCCAAAGCATTCGACACCACCCCTAGATTCTCCACTTGACTGCTTTGTCATGGGTGAGGAGAGGGTTAAACGCACACCCAACTGCATGGCTTACAGGAAAACCCTCCTCATAGGAGGAAGAAAAGGGTACAAGGATGATAAGCTTCTTAAGTCATTTATCATCACCAAGTGCATAACCACCTTTTTTTTGACCTCCTCTTATAACAGTGTTACCAAAAGAAGGATGGATCGGGAAAATGATCGGGTGGTGTATTCAGGTCTTCTTGTTAGCCTTTGAGTGACACGATCTAGAAGAATTAGGCTGGTCGAAGAAACATAAAGATATACCTGAATCAGCCTAAGTAAACAATTGGCTGTCAGCATGTCGCATGGGAATCACTTTCACGAAGTGGAATGGGAGAAAAATCTATGCTATCAGTATGTGTTATCACACACCATGTCTCCATATTGTTTGTTGTTTATATTTGTAAAATGTGGTGATGGTTCCACTCCCTTTACTATTAACGCATGATAGTGAATTGTAACAATTTTGAATTTGGTAGTCTCAGCATTAGAACAGTATAAATACACTCCCAATAGAGGGAGGAAGGAGTTAGTTGGTTGGATTGGGAAACATTCTAGGGCTAAGACTCTCCATTGTAAATAATATTTGGTGTCTGTGTTATGAATAAAAATTGTAGAAGAAGAGTTGTTTCTCATGGCAGAGATTCATGTGTCGTTGCTTCTCCCAATATCTATTTTCCTTTACGTGAAATGTGCTTCCTGTTCTCATTCCATTTTGTTGATTGCTTTCATTTCTGCAACTTAGCGTATAAAAGTTAGGAATCCATACTTGTTATCCTCTAGCTGTTGTTCTAGACATTTATCATTTTTTCTTCTAAAGTTGTGTGGAATTCATTTCGCTGGTGCTCCACATGATGGGCTTTTCTCTCTTGTCCTCCAACCGCCTGCTAAATATCTCCTGATTGGGAGGTCGATGGCTACCTTGCCTCTATTTGCAACCCCACGCCATTCTTTCCTTATGAAATTTTTCCCTACGCAGGTTTTCGACTCCATTACCAATGGTCCCTTGCCCTGATAATCCCACCTTATATCTCTCCTTGATACACTTTGTTCCATTCAGGATCCTAGCCCCCTGATTATCCTTGATTGAAAATTTTATAGAGATTAGACTCCGAAGATGAATGAGAGATCCCTCTTTGACTATGTAGGGCCGAAGGCACAGTCTAAAGTGAGTCTGTTGTTGCCCGAGAGCAGGTCCCTCCCCCCACTCGACCTTGGGGGCCCAAAATCCCGGTGCCAACACATTCATTCAATTCGAATGTCCTCCTTGGGAATTTGAATTGTATTGTCATTCATGCACCTTGCATGAATTTTGTATTTTATTACTCATTCCTTATTGATTATATAGAGCTTCTACTCCAATTGCAGCACCATTATGCCATTTTCATGCTTAATTGTCTGAAATCTCTTATGAGACTGTGTTTTAGTTCCTAGATTACTCTGATAGATTAATAGTTAGTTTGATGAAGTCATCTGGAAATGGTTTCTTACTCTCATGCCAATCTACTATCTAGCATTGTTGTTATTCTTCTTATTTCCCCCTCTCTTTTTGATTTTTTATTTTTGGGTAACTTGCTTTATTTTTTCTATGGAAAATGTCCTTAGGGAAACCCTCTAGGAAATTCCTCACATTCCTTGAATGGCTTCTAGGCCCTTGGGTAAATACCATTTGAGTACAAAATGTGCTCCTAATCCAAAGTTACTCTACCAGACTTGATCCCATGACCTCTCAATGACCTCTTCCCTGAAGCAGGTCAATTCAAACCAATGGAGCTAACACATTGGGATTTTGAGTAACTTACCTAAAAGACAATATTGCTAGGATAAGGAGACTATGGGATATAAAATGTTTTATTATGATTGGAGACCGACAAGAGTAGTGGTTTAGAAGCTTAATTTTGATAGTCTCTAAACACAATCTGCAATATATGCCTTGAAATGGGTTGATTCAAACCAATTGAGCTAGCCCAGTGGGATTTTGGGTAACTTAACTAAAAGACAATATTGCTAGGATAAAAAACACAGGTTATAAAAAGTTTGATTATGATCAGAGACCACCCATACTAGTGGTTTGTAAGCATCAATTTTTGATAGGGTCTATGGAATAAATCTGTGGAGCTCCTATGATTTCCTTGTGAATGGTGCATTTCCTTTTCCAACATAACTTTGGGTGGGACATGGTTGTGGGGTTAATTCAAGACATTTTTGGGCATGGAATCTCTTAACCTTGGATGTACTTACCTTTGTTTCTATATATCATTGTGACATCAATCCCTTTATATGGGAAAATCACTCCTTACAAAAACTTCATAACATTGAGGGTTGTGAGATGAAATCAATCTTATTCATAACCTTTCATTGCAAGAAATATTTCTTATTGTGGCATTGAAATAGTACAAGCATTCCAATATCTTCCCCTTGTATTCTTTGAAGTATTTCTTCTACATTTTTTTGTTATATATGTTGGATTTGAAAATACTTTTGTTAGTATCATTTGATTTTAAGAAATCTCACTTAGAGTGGCACTCAAATAACAAAAGCATGCCAATATTTTATGTGAGTATTATTGTATAGTTTTTGTATATGTTGGATTTTGGTTGAAATACATTGTTGGGTGTTAACACCATTATTTAGCAGAGAGAAAAAAGACCATGGTGAGAAGAAAATAATGGTCATTCATAATACTTTGGTTAAATTTTATGGTATGAGGGTAGCGCAACATGCAAAAAGCGAGGAATTATCAAAAGATCCTACGGTATGAAGTGGAAAGGAGAAGATCAACGGCCTATGTTATGTCCGCTCTTCAAATATACGAGGAGAATAAGCATATGCTGGCGGTTAATGTGATGTATGGATCAACAGTCGTTGATCCATCCGGATGAGATCCACGGTTTGTATAAGCTCCGCTTTGTAAACATGCACGGTAGATAAAACCATGACGCTCCGTGGAATTAGGTACGTACCACCTGATCTAACGGCAGAAAAATAAAGGTAGATTACATCGACGGTTGGGAATGATTCCGGAGCGGTAACTTGCACGATGGATACGATCTGGACGCCCGGTGGAATGAGGTACGTGGTGTTTGATTTGATGGTTGAAAACTAAAGGTGGAATAGATCAATGGTCACGAATGGATCCGGAGCGGGAAAGTGCATGGCAGATAAAAGTGAAGAGCGGTTGCGGAATATAAACCGCTGTCCACATGGAAAATTGTGGTTCAATCTGGAGACGAAAGTGGTTTCATGTAAACCGCCAAAGGAATGTTCCGGAGTGGGGTCCTATAAAAGGGAAGTTGACTTGTCTCGTGGTTATTTTATTGGCACCGGACAGGTGAAAAATACCTGTAGCTTCGTCAACCTTCGATTGTCAGTGTCGAGCACACGCCACTATGGTTGACAGGTAAGGCTTAAATACCTATAATTCATCCGTCTGAATCGCTTTTGTCAATTAGATTATGGACCAGGAGAAAGAACTGCAAGGGTCTGGTCATGTTGTAGATGATAGGGAATATTATCTAGTGGACAGAGACAGAGGCGTGTGCGACCCCTTTCTGTCTATAGGAAGCGTTTCAGTAAGTAAGGAAAGGTTATGGCACTATAACTCACAAGGAAATGATGTCCTGAATGTCTATAAATTCTTTTTGTACTATTTTTCCATTGAACAAACCCTCCATTTTCCAGAATTTGTGGAATGGTGTGCTGTGAATTACTCCCCTTCTCAGAGAATCATTGTAAGCCACTCTACATCTCGAATCCTCTGCAAAATCGGCGCCAAAGTTATCCACGAAAATCTCAATTTTCCTGACAGTTACCCTGGCCAACATGAACCTGTGAATGAGTTAATCCTTGCTGAATTGTTCAAGAAGTGTGAAGCTGAAATCCGTTGCCAATTCCTGTCCAATATTTTGAAAGAAGGTCAATCTTCCGGAGTGGGGTCCTATAAAAGGGAAGTTGACTTGTCTCGTGGTTATTTTATTGGCGCCGGACAGGTGAAAAAGACCTGCAGCTTCGTCAACCTTCGATTGTCAGTGTCAAGCACACGCTACTATGGTTGACAGGTAAGGCTTAAATACCTATAATTCGTCCGTCTGAATCGCTTTTGTCAATTAGATTATGGACCAGGAGAAAGAACTGCAAGGGTTTGGTCATGTTGTAGATGATAGGGAATATTATCTAGTGGATAGAGACAGAGGCATGTGCGACCCCTTTCTGTCTATAGGAAGCATTTCAGTAAGTAAGGAAAGGTTATGGCACTATAACTCACAAGGAAATGATGTCCTGAATGTCTGTAAATCCTTTTTGTACTATTTTTCCATTGAACAAACCCTCCATTTTCCAGAATTTGTGGAATGGTGTGCTGTGAATTACTCCCCTTCTCAGAGAATCATTGTAAGCCACTCTACATCTCGAATCCTCTGCAAAATCAGTGCCAAAGTTATCCGCGAAAATCTCAATTTGCCTGACAGTTACCCTGACCAACGTGAACCTGTGAATGAGTTAATCCTTGCTGAATTGTTCAAGAAGTGTGAAGCTGAAATCCGTTGCCAATTCCTGTCCAATATTTTGAAAGAAGGTCAATCTTTAGATGGTATTTTCTTACCTTACCCTATACATATTTTTAAAAATGAAGTTCAATTAGTGGTGTCTCTGGTCTGTCAAATATTTGGTCTTGATGATGATTGTCGAGTGAGTGAAGTCATCCTTGGTTTTTTATTGAAAATAAGTTCCTTAGGTTTTGAATCCCAATCTGTTCCTGTGTTTAGTCTCGATGAGCACTTAGCAGAAGCAATTCATCTTCAGCTAAATGAATTTCTGAAAGTCAGGTTCTTTAAATTTCAGACTTACCTGTTGAACATGCTGCTATGTTCAAATGTCACTGAGTTACAATTTTTGAGTACTATTTTCTCCTCTAATTTTCCCAAGCAAATCAATATGTTTGAGTTTGCCAATTCAATCATGTCTGAGATGTATAAAATGTTGTTCGATGAAGAATTGCCCCGTGTACTAGACGAGATGAAATGTCTAATGCAGTCCTCACCCGAGGACCGAGTCGGAGACTGGTTCTTACACAAAAATTCCACTGTTTTAAGAGTATACAGATTTACCGGGCAGCCTTATAAGCTACCCGCTTTTCTGACCCCGAGAATTTTTGCTTTGGAATTCATGAGGCAGAGGTTGCAGTCTGAGGAAGATCATTTTGGAGCTTTTAAAAAGTCTTCGAATATTAAATTTCCCCTCAAGGTTGGCTCTTTCATTTTTAAAAGTAAAGGTGCCTTGGTGTTTATTGAGAAGTTATTAGCATGCATGGAATTCAAAAAGGAACCAAAGATAAATTATGATCCCCACCATGTGATCTCCTTGAGGAAACAGGCCAATAAGAACAAACCGTTTGATCACCAGTCAATTGAAGGTTTGGCTAAAGCAGCCAATCTGTTACAATTTAGAGAGACTCCCAGGTTTGACGGAGACACAAATACCGTGCTTGTTGTAGTATCCCAAACGACAGAGGGTACTAGTATTGAAATTAAAAGAAGTCTCTCTGAAGTCGAGAGCATGGAATTGGATGAAGACGGATCACATAAAAAAGCCAAGCTGTCTCAAGGTGGTGGAAATTCAAATGAAGATATTTCTGATGATTTCAAGAAAGTTGCCCTGGTCCCAACAAAAGCTATACAAATAAATCAGTTTTCATTTAAAAGTGTAGATGGTTCAGGGTCATGTTCAACTTTTAGGTCAAAAGAGGAGATCAAGGCTAGTTATATGGAGAAAAGAAAACGGTCTCTAGAAGAGACAAGAAGTTTGCTTCCGCGAGTAATAAATTTAAACAATCCAAAAACTTCTTTGATCTCTGCCAGAGATGCCAAAATAAATACCTTCAAGTTAGCCATGGTGAATGACAAAAAGATGTCTGAGATGGAAATCCGGTTGGATAAAATTAGTGTACCAGACAAGATACAGCTTCACAAGCAAACTAGTGACATCATTTATTCAGACCTTTTACAAGCTATGATGAGGGTAAACAAATTACAAATTTTGGTAGATAAATTAGAAATTCAATTGAAGCATGAAAGAATTGAAAATAAGGCCAATGCCATTTAGATTAAGAAACTACAAACATATATTGTCAGTTCAGGTAATGAGAAAGATAACACCCAGGCGGTCAGAAGAATGCTAGAAGAGAAGGACAATGCGCTCCAAGTTTTAAAGAAAAAATTGAAGATCTTGGGCACCGAACAGGTTCAGTCCTCCGAGTTATTGGTCCTACAAGAACATAAAGATAAGATGCAGCAAGAGATGATGGAGCATAAAGGAAAAGCTGTCGAGCTGCAAGAAGAAAAATACCGATGGGAAGCTGAGAGGAATGAACTTATATCTCAAATTTCTTTGCTGAAAAAGGACCAGAACAAGGAAAAGGAAATCATGGAGGATTTGATGAGTCATACACCTATTGATGAAGACTTATCTATTGTGAATATTGACAAACCATTGAATGATTTCTCTATAGATTACTTGTCAATACCTATGTCCCAGGTCAGCTTAAAAGAGGAAGAAATAAAAGAATTAAAAGCAGAGAATGAAGAGATCAAGTCCGATCTGGCCCAAATGAGTGAAAGTAAAAACAAAATATTACAAGACCAAAATCAGCTGCAGAAGAAGTTCAATGAACTGAAAGAAAAGAACGTTGGGAAAGGTCCTCTCCAGGGGGCAAAGCACATCATTTGGGACACCTTGTCTATAGAGATTACCAAATTTCAGTACTATCTGAACTTTATTGATGATCAGAGTATTTTGATAAATTTGGCCCACCAAAGATTAAAGTTAGTGAATGAACACATGGAGAGAAGACCTCTTTCTACAGCCCAGAACACATTGAATTTTTTAAATTCATTGACATATCAGAAATTACATGACATGGGGATAAAGGACAGGATATCGATAGTGCTATGGGATAAGAAGTTCATCCACAAACATCATTTGATGAAGACTGTCCAAGACATAACTGATGAAATGGTTTCTCAAGTTAATAACTTCAAGCAGGTTTTCAAGGAGCTATTCGATGACGGCTTGCCTTCCTTTTGGGATGCGGAGGGATGGCTATTTTCCCAGGAGAACTGTCACATCTTGTTAGTACATAGTCGCATGGACCACTCTAAATTTGATGATTTGGAAAAAATCTTAACAGGGAAAACTATTGTGGACAAATTGACAGAGGACTTCAAAATTTTTCAAAAGTTCCTGATGGTCAGGAAAGGATTTCCCAAGGTGTCGTATGAAGCTTACATGGAGCTTGAAGTGTCAATTCGAGAGATGATGGAATGTGACACCCCAAGCGCGGAGCAGTTGAAAGCCGTGGAAAGGTTCGGGAAGACAAAATACATCGTTCATTCATAAGAACAGCTATCACGTGCTGGAGGCCTTGTACCAAGTTGATTTAATTTAATGATCAGTTAGGATTAAAGCTGTAATTTATTCCTAGAAGTTAGGGATTCAGTTACAATACTTTAAATTAAGCCGATCATTCAGTTATGAATCTTCTTGGAAGATCAAACTATTTTATGTATATATTTGTATCTATTTTAGGAGATGGGGGTTGGAACCCGTCCTGTGGTTGAGAATTTTGGAAAACATATATTTTTGAAGAACGAAGTTGAATGTGAATGAATTATCATAGATTCATGCGTCATTTATATTACAGTCTATGCCTCTCTTTCTTTGTGATTTTTTTTTCCAGTTTTACACTCCATTCTATTTCCTTCATATTTGAAATATAGTGTTGAATGATTAAAACTCATGCTGGTCATGCTTTGATCATTGTTTCAAATATTTTATAAATCCTTCTGCTAAAGTCGATATAGAATTCGTCATATGATGCTCTGTATTGATGGACTGTTCTCTTTTATTCTATTCCAAATGAATCAATGAATGACTGTGATTAAATGATTACCTTGCCTTTGGTGGATTCCTGAACATGCGATTTTGTGATATTTTTATCTATATGTGACTCCATGCCCAATGGTTCTGTGTATTGTTTCAACCATCTTTATAATCTTTGAGTGTTGACATATATTTCTAGCCTTGTTAAACCTATATCTGAGAGATCACTCTCTACAGAGAAAAGCCAGTTTCTTTCTAAAAGTGGTTTTGCTGTTATCTTGGGATTTACCTTTCACAACCTTGGGTACATTCTAAGTGCTAACAAACTGGCGCCGTTGCCGGGGAACGAAAGTGCATATCTGCCCTGGGAGAACAACAAAGTTTGAAGAAAGATTTCTGTGGGAAAATAGGAATTTTATCAGCAGAAGAGGTTGTATATTTGCCCTGGCGACTCCATTGTGAAGCTTGTTCAGAACTTAAGGAGTCATTCTGGCTTCGAGAAGGCACACGCGAGGTAACTCTGATACCAAAGTATTGAAAAGTTTTGAAGACCTAGAAAATCTATTTAAATGAAAAAATAAAGAAAAGCTATATTTTCCTTTGTTTGGTGCATCATCATCTCGATATTCTTATATTGATCCAAAATGGGAAGTTAACATTGGAAAAAATATGTTAAAAACCAAATCTGAGTCTGACCTTAAGAATACTGAGTTTAATCCCCGTAGGTTAGAATCTTACTTGTTGGATTCCCTTTGGAGAGATTTGCAACAAACCACAAAGGTTGAAACATTTACCTCTCAGAATACTCAAACCTCTTCAGTCCCTGCGAACCCACCTGGACCAATGGCAGCCAGATTTGCTCCCCTGCGTTTGCCTACTTTATTACATGATCTTCCTCTGAATTATTCCCAAAGAATTTCCTTATTTGATGGAGAAGGTGACATAACCGCAAAACAACATGTCGCCAAATTTGAATATTTCATTGACTTGGAAGAAGTTGATTTCCCAGATGTCAAAATGCGGTTATTTTCCCAGAGTTTGTCAGGTGAAGCAAAGAAGTGGTTTAAAGATTTTCCAAATGGATATATAGTGAATTTTCAGGCCTTTCAGAATGCATTTTTAGATAGGTGGGACGATAAACAGAACCCTTTGCAGCTCCTATCTCAGTATAATAGTCTCAAAAAGGGAGGTTTTGAATCTATCCATGAGTTTTATAGCAAGTTCATGAGGGTTTACAATTCCATTCCGGAAGACATAAAACCTTCTGTAGCCGCAGCTAGATTACATTATGCTGGAGATTTTGATAATGACTTTGCATTTTCATTAAGAGAAATAAAATCAACAACTCTTGTTGCTATGTTTACATATTCTCTAGAAGTAGAATCCAATATGATGGCAAGTGGAAAGATGAAACATAGAGATATTGATAGAAGGAAAAAAGAAGATAATTTGCCTTCTACATCTTCTTCCACTAATGATGTCAAATTTGAAATGATGTTGAAAACCATGGAAAAGTTGATGGATAGATTAACTATGGATAATAGAGGATTTAATAGAGAACAAGTTGAACCTCAGATCAGGAATCCTAATTTTAGAAGACCGAATCCTCCTGCCCCCTCCCCAAAATCGGCAGAGAGATATGAGGAATCCAAGAAATCAGGAGGAACAACCAATTCGTCCACCTTTTCCTGAAAATTATGTTGCTGATGAAGAAGATCCAGCTGAAAATGAGATTCACTTTTTTGGACAACAAGATTCAGAGATCTATCTTACTGAAGAGGAGCATAACTTGTTCGAGCAAGAGGGGGGAAATGAAGATATTGAAAGAGAGAACGAGTTGTATCAAAGAGGTTACTTACATGCTATGGATGATGTGCAGAGGAAAATCCGGTTGAGGAACCAGGATATCCTCATAAATAAAGGGAAGGAAAATCCAAATCAGCCTTCTACTAGTACTTTGAAAGTAGAAAAGGGAAAAGAACTACAAAAAGACTCTTTTGTAAATAAAGAGGTTGAAAATGGTGTACAAAAAGATAAAATAACAAAACAAGCGACTCCGGTTGATGTGGAAAGAATTAGTTCTGGTTTTAATTTACAAAATGAACTTTCAAAGGTAAAGATTTTTGTTCCGTTTAATGAGTTATTGAGAAACACTGAATACAGAGATACTATCACAAAAATGGTCAAAAATCAAGGGGAATGGCAGTCTGACATTTTAGAATTGAATGATGACAATCCCGCTATTTCATTTGGATCAAAAGTTGAAAATTTAGAAGGGAAAGAAGTTCCTCCTTTCTATTTAAGTATAAATGTGCATGATAAAGTGGTCCATAATGCTATGCTAGACTCAGGCGCATCGCATAATCTGATGCCTAAGGGAGTGGTAGAAAGTCTGGGATTGGAGGTAACAAGACCTTATAAAGATCTGTATTCTTTTGATTCTAAAAGTGTAAAATGCCTTGGATTAATTAAAGACATGGTGGTAACCCTAAACAAATTGCCTTCTAAAACTATAGTTATGGATGTGGTAGTGGCCGATATCCCACCAAAGTTCGGGGTATTGTTGTCAAGATCCTGGACTTCTAAATTTAAAGGCAGTTTGCAGATGGATATGTCGTATGCCACGATTCCTGTTCGAGATGGGAATAGAAGATTATATATTGAAAAGAGAACTCCATACGTAGTAAGCAGTCAGGATAAACCTGAAATTCATCACATTTATGCTGTCGATACTGATTTGGGGTCCTCCATTTTCTTCAATGATGTTGTTTCACATGATGTAGAAGAGCCTTTGTAGAAGAAGTCTGAGGATAATAAGGAAAAGGAGGTAATAGAACATGATTCTTTGGAAGCGAAGAAAAAAAGAGAAGGCCAGTGGATTATGTACTTTGATGGGTCTGCTGCGAAAGTAGGTGCGGGAGCCGGTGTGTACATAATTTCTCCTATTCGGGATTTCAAAGCCTTGTCATACAAACTGACATTTGAATGTACAAATAATGTGGCAGAATATGAAGCTCTATTATTGGGATTACATGCTTTGAAATAATTAGGAGCTCAAAAAATAAGGATCTTAGGAGATTCTGAGTTGGTGATAAACCAAATAAATGAAAGCTATCAAACCAGGCATCCTCGGATGAGGGCTTATAGAAATGAAGTGTGGGATATGCTTGGTAATTTCTTTATGGAGCATACAATTCAGGTGATTCCTAGACATGAAAATTTGGTAGCTGATTCTTTAGCTGTGGCCGCTGGGAAATTTGAAACCCCTGTTGCAGGTCAGAGGGAATACCAGGTGGAAATTGTGAATAGACCATCTATTCTTGATAACTCTAAATATTGGCAGGTGTTCAAAGATGATATGCAGATCCGGAGATTCCTAGAACTTTCAGAAGAATTTGTGAATACTCCTATTGACATCGAGAATGACAATGACGAGAGTATTCAAGATGATGAAGAACTTGAGGAGGAAGGGAATAGCACTGAAAAATTGAAAGGGACCTTAGGAGGTAAGGATATCATCCAATTGAAAAACAATTTCATACCAAGAGGATTAATCCCTTTAGAAAATATTTTTGATCAAAATGATGTGGCTAAAAATCCAAAAGTGAAGCCTGTTGATAATGCTATCGAAGACAAGAATATTGGTACCAAAGAAAATCCTAAGATTGTAAAGTTGTCCAAGAAATTACCTGAAAAAGAAAAAGAAGAGTATGTGAAACTAATGAAAAAATATACAGATGTCTTTGCTTGGAGTTATGAGGATCTCAAAGAATATGATACCTCTATCATACAACATACCATTCCTATAAAGCCTGGTGAGAGACCTTTTAAATAGAAGCTCAGAAGAATAAATCCCAAGCTACTGCCTATTATTAAGAAAGAAATCAAGAAACTATTTGATGCCAAGATCATTGTAACATTGAGGTTTTCAAAATGGGTTGCAAACTTGGTCCCTGTCAGGAAAAAGAACGGAGAAATAAGATTGTGCATAGATTTCCGCAATTTGAATAAATTTTCCATGAAAGATAACTATCCTTTGCCCAAGATGGATCATATACTGCAGCAAGTGGTGGGAGCTGAAAGAATTTCAATGCTGGATGGTTTCTCCGGGTATAATCAGATCAAGGTGTTACCTGAAGATCAAGAGAAAACTGCCTTTACTACACCTCGGGGCACCTTTATGTATGCAAATATGCCTTTTGGTTTGATGAATGCAAGGGCCACTTTCCAGTGAGCTATGGACATCGCTTTTGCAAGGGAAATTGGGAATTTTGTAGTAATCTATATGGATGATATCAGAGTCTACTCAAAATATGACAGAGAGCATTTGCGTCATCTGGAGAAAGTGTTCATGAAATGTAGGAAGTTCAGTATATCATTGAACCCAAAGAAGTCCAATTTTGCTTTGGAAGAAGGAAAGTTGTTGGGACATATAATATCAAAAGATGGAATAAAAAATGATCCTGAAAGGGTGAGTGCAATTTTGAAAGTGGGTGAACCCAGGAGCAAAAAGGAGGTATAGTCATTCTTGGGGCAGGTAAATTTCTTGAGAAGGTTTGTGCCAAGTTTTGCTGAGATCTTAATGAATATCACAAATATGTTGAAAAAATGTCATGAGATAAAATGGAATGCTGAAGCTAGAAAGTCCTTTTGGGAAATCAAAAAATCAATATCAGAGGCTCCTGTGTTGGTGAGCCCATATTTTACCAAAGACTTCTCATTATTTTCATATGCTTCAGAATATACTATAGCTACAGTTCTCTTATAGAAAAACGACGAGAATTTGGAACAACCCATAGCGTTTTTTAGCAAGATGTTAAGGGATGGAGAATTGAAATATGACATTATGGAAAAACAAGCTTATGCCTTAGTCAAAGTGCTGAAGGATTTCCGAGTGTATATTCTGCATTCACATATAATTGCACATGTCCCATCTGCTGCTTTAAAGGGAATCCTGACACAACCAGATCCAGAAGGTAGAAGAGCAAAATGGATTGCTACATTATTGGAATATGATATCGAAATAAAACCCACCAAGTTGATTAAAGGACAAGGATTAGCTAAAATGATGGCTAATTCAAATTGTGAAGCTTTGCAAATTAATTTCTTATCTCATCAAGCTAATCAGTTAGATACAGAAGTGGAAGTAATGGCTGATTTTGTGGCTTCTCCATGGTATTCCGATATTGTATATGTCCTTCGAAATTTGCAAGCACCGGAGGGGTTGAGTAAGTCAAGAGCCCGGTCCATAAAGTTAAAAGCTGCTAAATTTTGTATTCTAAATCAATATCTCTATTGGAAAGACCCCGGAGGAGTGTTGCTGAATTGTCTTTTGGAAAATGAAGCTCAGCATATAATGAAAGAATTTCATAAGGGAGATTGTGGGGGACATCACTCTTGGAAAGTGACGGCAAACAAAATCCTAAGAGCAGGCTATTATTGGCCTACATTAATTTCAGATGTGTATAAAGAAACTAGCAAGTGTCATCAATGCCATATTTTTGACGGAAAGAGAAAGGTACTTCCTCTCCCTTTGAATCCAATTACAATAGAAGCTCCTTTCCAGCAGTGGGGTTTGGATTTTATTGGCGAAATAAACCCCAACTCCTCAGGACAACACAAGTGGATTTTGACGGCTACAGATTATTTTACAAAATGGATTGAAGCTATCCCCACTAGAAGAGCCACAGAAAATGTAATCATGGATTTCCTTGAGGAAAATATATTGGCTCGATTCGGGTGCCCCAAAAGAATAATAACAGACAATGCAGCTGCATTCAAATCCAAGAAGATGATTGATTTCTGTCACAAGTACCATATAAGCCTCAATCTTTCAACTGCCTATTACCCGCGGGGAAATGGGTTGGCGGAATCTTCTAATAAAATCTTATTAAGGATCATCAAAAAGTTGTTAGAAGATAACAAAAGGTCCTAGCACACCAAGCTCAAGTATGCTCTCTGGGCTGACAGAATTAGTACCAAAAGGGCGATTGGCATGTCTCCTTTCCAACTGGTGTACGGGACTGAATTCATTTTTCCAGCATCATTAGGTGTTTTGGTTATGAGATATTTCCAAGATCAGCAAGAAGAACCTAATCATATGCAAAGGAGGATAAATCAGATTATTGAACTAGATGAGCAAAGGAATAAGGCTTATGACAAGGTGCAATCACATCAAGAAAAAATGAAAAATACTTTTGACAGAAGAATTAAAGAAGAGCAGTTTCTGATTGATGATTTAGTCCTGAAGTGGGATGCTCCTAATGAATACAAACACGGGAAATTTGACCATATGTGGGTAGGTCCTTATGTTGTTACTGGATATAGAGGGCAAAACGCATTTTTGCTAGAATATCCAAATGGGGTTCTTTTGGAAAGTAACCCTGTTAATGGAAGGTATCTGAAACATTACATGTCCTAGGGTGGAGGGTAAGATTTGTATTATAAGCCTGTAAATATTTATTTTTATTTGCAAAGTCAACCCGAAAGATAGGCCGAATGTATTTGAAGCCCGCGGTGAAGGCCCTAAGATTCAGGAGGCATACTTTTCTTTTCTAAAAACAAAAAATAATATATTTACGAAAAATAGAAGATGAGTTTTATGGACGTTACTGTGAAAAAAATCAAAAACAAGCACCTGGTCTACGAGTTCTTTGATACCTCGCAGGGAGGATATCATCCCTAGATGGAGCCAGCTATTAACACCATTATTTAGCAGAGAGCAAAAAGACCATTGTGAAAAGAAAATAATGGTCATTCATAATACTTTGGTTAAATTTTATGGTATGAGGGTAGCGCAACATGCAAAAAGCGAGGAATTATCAAAAGATCCTACGGTGCGAAGTGGAAAGGAGAAGATCAACGGTCTATGTTATGTCCGCTCTTCAAAGATGCGAGGAGAATAAGTGTATGCTGGCGGTTAATGTGATGTATGGATCAACGGTCGTTGATCCATTCGGATGAGATCCACGGTTTGTATAAGCTCCGCTTGGTAAACATGCGCGGTAGATAAAACCATGACGCTCCACAGAATTAGATACGTACCACCTGATCTAACGGTGGAAAAATAAAGGTATATTACATCGACGGTTGGGAATAATTCCGGAGCGGTAACTTGCACGATGGATATGATCTGGATGCCCGACGGAATGAGGTACGTGGCTTTTTATCTGATGGTTGAAAACTAAAGGTGGAATAGATCAATGGTCACGAATGGATCTGGAGCGAGAAAGTGAGTGGAAGATAAAAGTGAAGAGCGGTTGCGGAATATAAACCACTGTCCACATGGCAAATTGTGGTTCAATTCAGAGATGAAAGTGGTTTCATGTAAACCGCCAATTCCGGAGTGGGGTCCTATAAAAGGGAAGTTGACTTGTCTCGTCGTTATTTTATTGGTTCCAGATGGGTGAAAAAGACCTGCAGCTTCGTCAACCTTCGATTATCAATGTCAAGCACATGTCGCTATAGTTGGCAAGTAAGGCTTAAACACCTATAATTCGTCCGTCTGAATCGCTTTTGTCAATTAGATTATGAACTAGGAGAAAGAACTGCAAGGGTCTGGTCATGTTGTAGATGATAGGGAAGATTATCTAGTGGACAGAGAGAGAGGCGTGTGCGACCCCTTTCTATCTATAGGGAGCGTTTCAGCCAGTAAGGAAATGTTATGGCACTATAACTCACAAGGAAATGATGTCCTGAATGTCTGTAAATCCTTTTTGTACTATTTTTCCATTGAACAAACCCTCCATTTTCCAGAATTTGCGGAATGGTGTGCTGTGAATTACTCCCCTTCTCAGAGAATCATTGTAAGCCACTCTACATCTCGAAAATCTCAATTTTCCTGACAGTTACCCTGACCAACGTGAACCTGTGAATGACTTAATCCTTGCTGAATTGTTCAAGAAGTGTGAAGCTGAAATCCGTTGCCAATTCCTGTCCAATATTTTGAAAGAAGGTCAATCTTTAGATGGTCTTTTCTTACCTTACCCTGTACATATTTTTAAAAATGAAGTTCAATTAGTGGTGTCTCTGGTCTGTCAAATATTTGGTCTTGATGATGATTGTCGCATGAGTGAAGTCATCCTTGGTTTTTTATTGAAAATAAGTTCCTTAGGTTCTGAATCCCAATCTGTTCCTGTGTTTAGTCTCAATGAGCACTTAGCAGAAGCAATTCATCTTCAGCTAAGTGAATTTCTGAAAGTCAGGTTCTTTAAATTTCAGACTTACCTGTTGAACATGCTGCTATGTTCAAATGCCACTGAGTTACAATTTTTTAGTACTATTTTCTCCTCTGATTTGCCCAAGCAAATCAATATGTTTGAGTTTGCCAATTCAATCATGTCTGATATGTATAAAATGTTGTTCGATGAAGAATTGCCCCGTGTACTAGACGAGATAAAATGTCTAATGCAGTCCTCACCCGAGGACCAAGTCGAAGACTGGTTCTTGCACAAAAATTCCTCTGTTTTAAGAGTATATGGATTTACCGGGCAGCCTTATAAGCTACCCGCTTTTCTGACCCCGAGAATTTTTGCTTTGGAATTCATGAGGTAGAGGTTGCAGTCTAAGGAAGAGCATTTTGGAGCTTTTAAAAAGTCTTCAAATATTAAATTTCCCCTCAAGGTTCGCTCTTTCATTTTTAAAAGTAAAGGTACCTTGGTGTTTATTGAGAAGTTATTGGCAGGCATGGAATTAAAAAAGGAACCAAAGATAAATTATGATCCCCACCATGTGATCTCCTTGAGGAAACAGGCCAATAAGAACAAACCGTTTGATCACCAGTCAATTGAAGGTTTGGCTGAAGCAGCCAATCTGCTACAGTTTAGAGAGATTCCCAGGTTTGACGGAGACACAAATACTGTGCCTGTTGTAGTATCCCAAACGACATACGGTACTAGTATTGTAATTAAAATAAGTCTCTCTAAAGTTGAGAGTATGGAATTGGATGAAGACGGATCACATAAAAAATCCAAGTTGTCTCAAGGTGGTGGAAATTCAAATGAAGATATTTTTGATGATTTCAAGAAAGTTGCCTTGGTCCCAACAAAAGCTGTACAAATAAATCAGTTTTCATTTAAAAGTGTAGATGGTTCAGAGTCATGTTCAACTTTCAGGTCAAAAGAGGAGATCAAGGCTAGTTATATGGAGAAAAGAAAATAGTCTCTGGAAGAGACAAGAAGTTTGCTTCCGCGAGTAAGAAATTTAAACAATCCAAAAACTTCTTTGATCTCTGCCAGAGATGCTGAAAGAAATACCTTCAAGTTAGCCATGGTGAATGAAAAAAAGATGTCTGAGATGGAAATCCGGTTGGATAAAATCAGTGTACCAGACAAGATACAGCTTCACAAGAAAACTAGTGACATCATTTATTCAGACCTTTTACAAGCTATGATGAGGGTAAACAAATTACAAATTTTGGTAGATAAATTAGAAATTCAATTGAAGCATGAAAGAATTGAAAATAAGGCCAATGCCATTCAGATTAAGAAACTACAAACATATATTGTCAGTTCAGGTAATGAGAAAGATAACACCCAAGCGGTCAGAAGAATGCTAGAAGAGAAGGACAATGCGCTCCAAGTTTTAAAGAAAAAATTGAAGAACCCGGGCACCGAACATGTTCAGTCCTCCGAGTTATTGGTCCTACAAGAAGAGAAAGATAAGATGCAGCAAGAGATTATGGAGCATAAAGGAAAAGCCGTCTAGCTGCAAGAAGAAAAATACCGATTGGAAGCCGAGAGGAATGAACTGACATCTCAAATTTCTTTGCTGAAAAAGGACCAAAACGAGGAAAAGGAAATCATGGAGGAGTTGATGAGTCAGACACCTATTGATGAAGACTTATCTATTGTGAATATTGACAAACCATTGAATTATTTCTATATAGATGACTTGTCAATACCTATGTCCCAGGTCAGCTTAAAAGAGGAATAAATAAAAGAATTAAAAGCAGAGAATGAAAAGATCAAGTCTGATCTGGCCCAAATGAGTGAAAGTAAAAACAAAATATTACAATACTGAAATCAGCTACAGAAGAAATTCAATGAAATGAAAGAAAAGAACGTTGGGAAAGGTCCTCTCCAGGGGGCAAAGCACATCATTTGGGACACCTTGTCTATAGAGATTACGAAATTTCGGCACTATCTGAACTTTATTGATGATCAGAGTATTTTGATAAATTTGGCCCACCAAAGATTAAAGTTAGTGAATGAACACATGGAGAGAAGAACTCTTTCTACAGCCCAGAACACATTGAATTTTTTAAATTCATTGACATATCAGAAATTGCATGACATGGGGATAAAGGACAGGATATCGATAGTGCTATGGGCTAAGAAGTTCATCCACAAACATCATTTGATGAAGACTGTCCAAGACAGAACTGATGAAATGGTTTCTCAAGTTAATAACTTCAAGCAGGTTTTCAAGGAGCTATTAGAAGACGGCTTGCCTTCCTTTTGGGACGCGGAGGGATGGTTGTTTTCCCATGAGCACTATCACAGCTTGTTAGTACAGAATCGTATGGACCACTCTAAATTTGATGATTTGGAAAAAAGCTTAACAGGGAAAACTATTGTGGACAAATTGACAGAGGACTTTGAAATTTTTCAAAAGTTCCTGATGGTCAGGAAAGGATTTCCCAAGGTGTCATATGAAGCTTACATGGAGCTTGAAGTGTCAATTCAAGAGATGATGGAATGTGACACCCCAAGCGCGGAGCAGTGGAAAGCCGTGGAAAGGTTCGGGAAGACAAAATACATCGTTCATTCATAAGAATAGCTGTCACGTGCTGGAGGCCTTGTACCAAGTTGATTTAATTTAATGATCAGTTAGGATTAAAGATGTAATTTATTCCTAGAAGTTAGGGATTCAGTTACAAGACTTTAAATTAAGCCGATCATTTAGTTATGAATCTTCTTGGAAGATCAAACTATTTTATGTATATATTTGCATCTATTTTAGGAGATGGGGGTTGGAACCCGTCCTGTGGTTGAGAATTTTGGAAAACATATATTTTTGAAGAACGAAGTTGAATGTGAATGAATTATCAGAGATTCATGCATCATTTATATTACATTCTGTGCCTCTCTTTCTTTGTGATTGTTTTTTCCAGTTTTACACTCCATTCTGTTTCCTTCATATTTGAAATATAGCGTTGAATGATTAAAACTCATGCTGGTCATGCTTTGATCATTGTTTCAAATATTTTATAAATCCTTCTTCTAAATTCGATATAGAATTTGTCATATGATGCTCTGTATTGATGGACTGTTCTCTTTTATTCTATTCCAAATGAATCAATGAATGACTGTGATTAAATGATTACCTTGCCTTTGGTGGATTCCTGAACATGCGATTTTGTGATATTTTTATCTATATGTGACTCCATGCCCAATGGTTCTGTGTATTGTTTCAACCATCTTTATAATCTTTGAGTGTTGACATATATTTCTGGCCTTGTTAAACCTATATCTGAGAGATCCCTCTCTAGAGAGAAAAGTTAGTTTCTTTCTAAAAGTGGTTTTGCTGTTACCTTGGGATTTACCTTTCACAACCTTGGGTACATTCTAAGTGCTAACATTGGGGACAACTTGGAGGTTTAAAAACTTGATCATTGCATGGAGAGTAGCTATAACGATGCAATTAAATTGTTTACTCAAGGGGGATATTGGATTGTTGAACACACTAATGTTTGGATTGGTTATCATTGAAAAGATTTGTTTGTGTAGAATGCGATGAATTAACATACAAAATAATGATTATCAAGTTGCTATAGATACATAATCGCTTACCTTGTAATATTCTTTCAAGTTTTTCAAATGCATTTATTAAGTGCAAAAATGACTTGAAGGACTAGTACATGGTAAACCATTATGGATCTATAGTAACTTGATAAGCATTACTTTGCATGCTTGAATGATGCAAAATTTATTTGAATATCATCATTATCAGACAATTAAAAATTCTTAAAGGGTGCTAGCTCAATGGTAGAACACCTACCTAATTATAGGCAGGAGGTTGGTGGTTCGATTCCTCTGTACCCTATCATAAATTTGTGACTACAAAAATGACTAAATTCACATATATATATATGACTATTAGTAGCTAATTTTCTGTATTTAGTTGTATTTAACTTAGTCATTAATATGTTATCATCTAGTGGTTTATTTAGTCGTATAATTGGCCATTAATTACTGCAATCAGTGACTAAATCTGTGACTAAATAAATGACTAAATTATTGACTATCAATGACTAAATCATTGACTATCATCTAGTAGTTTATTTAGTCGTATATTTGGTCATTAATTGCTGCAATCCATGACTAAATCAGTGACTAAATCCGTGACTAAATCAATAACTAAATCATTAACTATCAATGACTAATAAGTCAAGCTATTAATGACTAAGTGAAATATGACTAGCTATAAGATAGTGGAAATTAGCTACTATTCGTCGTTGACTTAAAAATAGTCGTTTATAGCTGGATTTTAGTCATTTTTTTAGTCATTAATTTCTCATTTTGTACTAGTGACATCTTCAGGAGTACTTCCACCTCATTCCAAGGGTGAGGTAGTGTTTTTAGTGATATCTCTCGCTTCTCTTGGTGGACCTCTTCACCAGCTACCAGAATCTCTCGCATTGCGGTTGCATTGTGGGTTCTTCTTCCAAACTAGGATCTTCCTTCCTGAGGAAGACTAGTAATCTCAGCCACATTCTCCTTAGTAACATCTATGCGTAGACCTCTAAATTATGAATAGGTTTCTGTCAAATTTAGAGCAAACTACAGAGTTGTTTCTCGATGAAAACCATTTAAGCGTTGAAAGAACTTGGTCCAGCCAGCTACTTCAAAAATGGAAAAAACCTCTGCATTTCTATGTAGGGCCTCCATGTTTGTAGGTTCATGCTGGGCTAGGATACCCATATCGTCTCTCCTTCTGAATTCTGGCGTGAACTTAGAAAATTACAGGCCCAGAAACAGAAGATGTAGCACAGGAACATGCACGAACAACCGAGGTTGGAGTTGGATAAATCAGGAAAGTTAAGATAGTCGTAAGCAGAGAATAATTGGTAATATTCGTCCCCAAATTAGGAAAACGATGAAGGTCGTATAATAAGCTTAAGTACCAGTTAGTTCCTGCGGATTGACAGTTAAATGAGTACAGGTGTAATCATGGGTACAAAAATTCAAAGCATGATTAATTCTATCAAATCCAATTAATGCCTAATCATGTAGATGGTTAGAATTTGTACCTTCACAACACAAGGTGAACCGTGACTTCCCATAATAGTTCAACAACCATTAATTCAAAAAATAATTATGCACGTGCTACTATAATATCATCCCCAGTGAATTAAGAACTATCTTTTCATCTATGACAGAAATATAACTGGAGCTGTGAGGTGAGTCAGAACCCAACAAAGTCACAAATAGTGGCATTTGTGGCCGAATCTGGAGGAGTCACAACTATTTTATTGATACACCTGAAGGATTCACAACTATTTTTTAGATACATATAGAAGATTCGTAGCTGCGAAGATAAGGAAATCAGTGAAAACTTAGCACTAGTGCAACTATGAGAAAAGAAAGATAGGAAAAATTTAGCAGATTTGCAGCTACAAATATAGGAGAAATTGGTGGAGTCACAGCTACGAAAGATAGGGAAATTCTGTGGGATTTGGTGGAGTCGCAGCGATGAAAAATAGGGAAATTATGCGGGATTTGGTAGAGTCATAGCCACGGAAAATAAGGAAATCTGTGGAATTTGGCAGATTTGAGGCTGTGGAAAATAGGGAAATCTTGCAGAATTTGGCAGAGTCGCAGCAGCAAAAAATAGGGAAATCTATGGAATTTAGCGGAGTCCCAGCTGCAAAAAATGGGAAAATGGAATATTTTAATGAATTTGAAGCTGCGAGAAACGGGAAAATGGTCAAAATTTTATGGAGTCGCAGATGTGAGTAATAGGAAAATGGTATATTTTAACGGGGTCGCAGCTATGAATGAACTGTTCATCATTCATTTTTGTAAGGAGCTCTTCTAAAATAAGAACATGAATTAGGGCACTCGCAGTCGTTAGGCCCAGTCATAACCGCTAGTCATTAAGTAGGTTTTTGCACAGATTCTTCAAAGAAAACCAATCAAGCGTAAAGGAAAACAATAATAAAAATAAAAATAAAACAAAACATCAATCTATTTGTGTATAAGTTCCCTTGTGGAAATCACATTGTCCTCTTAAATATTGATAGGGACAGAGAAAAATTCCTGCCCTTTATTTAACTGGTATCCTGGATCAGCTGCAACATGTGAGATAAATCCATCCATTGAAATTGGCTTGTGATACAGTCGCAGCCTGTGACCATTAGCAAATAATGGTGTACGATATTCATCAATAGTGACTAGGAAGACTATGCCATTGTCAAATACCTTGTCTATCTGGTATGGACCCAACCATCTTGTTCGAAGATTACCTTTGAAGTCCCTATTGAACCTAGAATCATATAAAAATGCCTAGTCTCCTTCGTAGAATACTTTATTCTTTATGAACCAATCATGCCACTTAGATTGTTGTTGTCAAATTAATTATGTTTGATGTACAGCAGCTGTGCATTTTTAGTCGAGTTCATTTAACTGGTTCAATCTGTTCCTTTGAGCTTCTATTAAATCTAAATTTGCCTCCATAGTTGTCCTTAAGGTTCTGATTTTGAATTCAATAGGAAAGACAACATTCTTACCATACACCAAGTCATAAGGGGATAATACCGTAGTATTGCGCCAAGTAGTGTGACATTCCCAAAATGCCTCTGGAATTCTGTCAGCCCAGTCTCTAGGATGGCTTTTGAATGTTTTTGTGAGAGTAGATTAGATCACTTTATTGGTACTTTCCACCTGGCCATTGGCCTGAGGATTATAAGGTGAAGTTATTCTGTGCTGAATGTGGTACTTTTGTAATAGAGCTTCCAGTTTGTGAGACCCAAACTATGGTCCTCCATCTATGATTATCTCCTTGGGTACCCTAAAATGAGTGAATATTTCTGCATATAGGAAATCTATTACATCCTTATCATTGGCCTTGACCAAGGCTATGGCCTCCACCCATTTTGTCATATAATCGATGCAAACTAAGATGTAAACTTTCTACTTCAAGGGAGGGTTGATGGGCCCAACGAAATCCAAGGCCCATCTGTTGAAGGGTTCAACCACTAGCTGTGGTTGAAGGAGCATCTCATCCAATCTATTAAGTTGGCCTATCCTATCACAGCTATCACAAGCTTGTACATACTTCTTCACGTCCCTGAAAAATTGCTGGCCAATAATAGCCCATTCGTAATACCTTATGACCTAATTGTTTGTCATCGAAGTGTCCCCAATAGGGCTTGTCATGAAAATCCTTCAAGATACTGAAAATTTCATCCTCTCTTACGCATCTCCTGATTTCAATATCAGGGCCTGTGTAGAAAAGATGACCATCTATCCAGTAGTACCTGGAAATTTGTTGGATGATCTTCCTTTTCTCTCTCTTTGAAAGATGTGCCAAAATATTTCCTACAGCCAAATAGTTAGCAACATCTATGTACCATGGGGAATGAGCTAATACTGCAAAAAAAAATTCGTTTGGAAAAGAATTTTCAACTGGAATTTTGTCATCACTGTTAGTAAAATGAGATAAAAAATTAGCAACAATATTCTCTTATGTTGATTTCCTGTAATAGGTTTATTCATTTGTAACATGTTTATTCATTATATGCTTGATGGTTGAATGGTCAGTGTGCACAAATGTGGGATATCCAGTGATGTAATGTCTCAAATTATTGATGGAATAGACAATGGCTAAAAATTCCTTTTCTGTAACAGTGCAATTGAGTTTAGTAGGGGCCAAATTTTCATTGATATAGTAAATTTCTTATGCATCTTGATCATCCTGCTATCCTAGCACTGCTCCAATGGTAGTGTCAAAGGCATCAGAAGAAATATGGAAAGGAAGAGCCCAATTGGGCCCACTTAAGATAGGAGTTGTAGACAGCCTCTTCTTAAGTTCAGCGAAATATTTTTAGCATGCATCATTCCAAATGAACTGTACATCCTTCATCAACAAGGTAAATAAAGGATAAGCTAGTTTGTAAAAAATTTCTATGAATATTCTGTAATAACCAGCATGCCCTAAGAAGCGATGTACCTCTTATTGTGTTCCAAGAGCGGGTATGTTTTCAGTTACCCTAATTTTGGATGGATCTACATAGATACCATTAGCAGAGATAAATTTCCCCATAACTACACCCTCTCTCATCATCATATGGCACTTTTCAGTGTTCAAAGATAGTTGGGTTTTCTCACAGCGTGTTAGAACCTTCTCTACATTTTTCAGTGCCTCCTCAAAGTCACTGCCATAAGGGGTAAAGTCATCCATGAAAATATCCATATTGTCATTTACCATCTCTGAAAAGATGCCAATCATAGCTCTTTGAAAGGTGGTAGGTGCATTGCAAAAACCAAAGGGAAGTACCCTGTATGCAAAAGTACCCTAGGGATAGGTGAAAGTGGTCTTATATTGGTATTCAAAAATGATCTGTATCTGGTTGTACCCACTAAAACCATCTAGGATGGAAAAAAATTCTTCCAAGATGAGGTATCAAGTACCTGATCGATGAAGGGAAAAGAGAAATGGTCTTTCTATGTCGCTTGGTTTAACTCCCTATAATCCACACTGACTCTCCATTTATCGTTCTTATTTGGTACTTTCATAAGTGGAGAAACCCACTCGGTGTCTGAGATCAGGTAAATAAAGCCTGCTACCAAAATATTTTGAATTTCCTCTTTCACTATGTACTTAAGGTTGGGGTTCATCCTTTGTTATGGTTGGCACACAGGTAGGGAGTAATTTTTAATGTAAATGTGGTGGGTACATAGATTAGAAGGGATACCCTTCATATCTATGTACTTGGAAGAAAATTATCCCTTGTGTTGTTTCAGGAGTGTGACCAAACGTTCCAACTCATTAGGAGTGAGGTTCTGATTGATATTCAGTGTTTTACCTAGCTATATCTCAATTGGAATACTTTTTGAATTCTTAAGTACTATAATTATACTGGTGTCACTAACTAAAGTCTCCTTTATAATATTTTCTTGTTTTTCTTCATATAAGGTAGTATTCATGATCTAGTAAACCTATGTATTGACAAATGTAGGCTCACTAATGAAACTATTGATAGCATCTTCCTCTGTTTCATCTTTGAAGGTTAAGGCTTTCCCTATTGTTAACAATGGTTGAACACCGTCTTCCTCCTCTAGCTCCATCCATAGTGGAGTTTCGGCTTCTAAGCTAGGTCAAGCTGGAGGATATAAGGTAAGGCTTTTTTTCTTGGTCCCATATGAGATAGTCATAGACCCTTACCAACAACTGATGTAAGCATCTGCCGTGGCTAACCAAGGTCTTCCTAGGATCAGCGAGTGCCCCCATAGCTGTGACTTTGGTTGTAACACCAAGAATTATGTGGGGTACTCCAACGAATCTACTGAGATAATGAGGTCATCGAAGATTCCCTCAGATATGATGGTGGACATGTCAGTGATTTATAAAATGGTAGGGGTTGACTAAAGGTTAGCGAGCCTAGGTTTTCGTACAGTTTCTATGGTCATAGCATTAATGGTTGCACCTAAATCCACCAAAAAGTTCGGTATCTAAGTGTCCCCAATATGCACTATGACAGTGGGGTTCCCGGGATCATCATATTTGGATAAGAGGCTCTTTTCCATTATCAGTTCAGAATTTTTTCCTAGAACATGGATAGTGGGAGGATCCCTAGGTTTTCTTACTATTTTTCTTACACAAATATCCCAAACTATCTTGGCATAGATAGGCACATCACGAAGGGCTTGCAGTAGTGGAATTTTGGCATATAAGTTTTTTAACTCCCCTAGGAGGTAAACCTGAGGTTGTTCCACTATTTTCTATAGTGTCAATCATTCAAGGTATGGTGGTTCTCTAAATAGCTATGTAGGTTGTGTTTCGATGAATGTTTCTCTTTGTGTTACAGCTGGTGTCTCAGTAGGACTTTCAGCATCCTCAATGATGGGGATTGTTGTATTAGATGGGTATTGTTGATTCAATATCACTTCAGTCACTGAAAATGGAACATCTTCAATGACTAAGGGATCCACAACCCTACTTGATCATAAGCATATATCATGGCAGGGAACTGGGGTGATGGAGTAATGAGGCATGTTGGCATTCTCAAACTGGTGGACTAATTTATTATTATTTGGGTTAGGATTGGGTTGAGTAGGAAACTATGGTCATACTTCCATGTTCATAGGTTCAACATTGTTTTGAAGTTGTAGCTACGACTGATGGTACTGTTGGTGAGGGTAAGGTTGAGGAGGATATTGTTGATGAGGAATTTGTTGGTAAGGAGGTTGGTTATGAGCAAACAGATTCCTTGGATGAGAGTTCCTCCATCCAGTAGAGCAGGAAGTTAGCTGGTTTGGTTGGTGTGGTGTCCATGGTGACCAAGAGTTAGGATTCTGCATGAAAGTTTGAGATGGATGCCAATGATTGTTAGAATAATGTGAAGGGAATTGTGTATTCATGTGATTCATACCATTCATATTATTCATATTATTCATATTGTTCTAGAAGGGTGATGGGTCTGGATTTATACCTTGATGTTGAGGCTTCCAGGGCTTCTTCTGACCAATGAAGTATGTTTATTCCATGTTAGGAGTAGATTCCTGTAGGACTGCCTTCACTTGGGTAAGAGAAGGACATTCCTTAGTGTCATGGTTCAACTCACAAATCTGGCATACTTCCACTTTGTCAAGTGGACACTCATTTAGAGGATGTTTCTTTTTGCATCTTGGATAGAATATGCCGAGTGTCAAGTCTTATACTACTTGCCTCTGCTTTTCTCTCAAGACATCCATTTCTGAGGAAATGGAGCTCATCATATCTATTTTGAAGTTATCCATAAGTTTTCCTATTTCTTCCTAAGTGGCTCCTCCATTAGATGACTTTTGTGTTATGCTGAAGAAATATTGCTCCAATCCCTTTTCAGGGTTGTTGGTTCTGGAGTATCCTCTTGAGTATATTCGACATAATTGAACAATATCTTGAAAGGATTATTTTGAGATATCCCCTTTCCCCAACAGGTTCAAAATATCTAGGAAATATTCCCCGATTCCACATAATAGGATGATCTTGAGCACATATCTTCCCATGTCAGTTTGTCCTTCCCTCTGCACATTGTACAAAAGTCTCTCCACAAATTCCTCCAGACTTTATTCCTCTTTCTACATCATCTTAAATAGTTCTTCCCTTTTTTCCTTGGTCCTGCAATATTCTTGGTATTCAATTTTTTCTCACTACACATGTAGTCATAGCTGCGATAGAGGATGTCAAACTCAAAAAGAAACTCATCTGGATCCTCTATGGCTTTCCCATGAAAGCATGGCAGTACTGAAGGAAAAATATTCTTCATAGGGGCTTGACCAATTGACTGTTGAATGGGAAATTGTAGTGTGGAAACAATCTCCACTAGGGGAGGGTTGCCATCATTGTGATGGTTATCCCCTACTTCTTCCACATGATCTTCAGGATCACCTCTTTTATTCATATTTTCCTCTCCTCTTTCTTGTCTCTGCTTCTTCTGATTTTCCCGCTCTTGTTGGAGATGTAACCACTCCTCCTTTGTGACCTCTTTCCCATCTACATGGTAAACCACCTCTGGCTCACCTCCTCGCACAACATTGGCTCTGACTCTATCCGCAAGGACACCAGATGGTGTCACATATTCTCTTGTGTTCTCCACCATGGAAACTGATGCTCCCAACCTAGGAGTAGTCGGGCCTCTTCTGACAAATGATGATCCTTGATGTCGAGCTACGGTAGAAGAGTTAGCTCCTATAACTAAATCATCAATGAACGTCCTCCTTCCCAAGGCTAGACTGCCTCCATGACCTTGATCACCTCCAAAGTTAGTATTCTAGGGAGTTCTAGAGGTTCTAGGAATGTCACGTTGTACTCTCCTTGTATTCATGAAACCCAAAACGTGAAATCTTAAAAACTATAGAAGAAAGATGAATGGATGCAACTACTACCGTGTCTATCAATTACCTTCCTTGGAAATGGTGCCAAAATGTTGGTCACTCTATATGCAAGTTAATACATCTAACATACAGAATGCTCAATATAAATTGTCAACGCAGGGAAGTCTTTTCATTTCAAAGATAATTCACACTATCTGTGCATAAAAACTAAGTAGTTGATCAATTGAATGAAAGATGAACTATCCTACTTAACTACTTAGTAAAACTAT
Organism: Pseudotsuga menziesii; assembly: GCA_001517045.1. Lineage (NCBI taxonomy): Eukaryota > Viridiplantae > Streptophyta > Pinopsida > Pinales > Pinaceae > Pseudotsuga > Pseudotsuga menziesii. Next base: position 38,445 of record LPNX010857162.1, read on the forward strand.
TTTCATAGCTAAGATAATCTAAGTTACGTCTCTAGAAATTTAGAAATACAATTACTTCCTACAATGTCACTCCAGCAATTGATTAATCTAGGAATGGGAAACTAGAATTACTTTTGCAGAAAGTTAAATCCTGACATTATCACACATTATGTAAATCCATCATCACTAGTTTAATTCAACTAATCTAAGAATTGAAAAGAAAAACAAATTGAATTAAACAACTTTAAACCAGAATCTGACCAAATTAGCACACCTAAAAAGACAAGTAATTGAAGGGAACTGAGCTGAGCTTGATTGTAACAACTATTTAACACACATGCATAATGGAACTAACCTACACAGTCGACTTTCACACCACGCAGTTACAGCTTAAAGGATATGCAAACATTACTATCCAAAGGACCTACAATGATAAAATCATTCATGTTGCAGCTATGATAAATAATGCAATTACTGAAACTTCCACACTACACAACAAACAATCAAAACATCTAATTAACTCGGCAATCTCTGTGGAAGGCGGGCCTAGCCTTCGAATAGAGACGTCAGAACTAGCACAGGTTAAAACACAAAGATCATAAGAATCCTACTCCTTATATTAAAATGACAAATTGCAAAGTACATTTCTCTGTCACATCTTACACAGTATACCTAATATCAGCCAACCCTTGGCTCAAAATGTTTCCCAATATTTATACATGATCAATCATAATCTTCACCCACTGATATCAAGCATCCATGAAGATCTATGATCTTCAGGATGTCCTGTTACAACGCATTTTACAGCTATGAGTGGAATTGAATGAGAGGAGAGAATATAGGGAATCCTGTTGCGTGAGCCATTAGTGAATAAGTAGAACCAATTTAAGGAATACCCTGTCTGTGGTAGTTAAACCTTAAGAAATGACGCATTGTCACAGCTGAGTCTGTTGCAGCTGAGAATGTTGGATAAATATGTGGAATGATGGCCTCTATTTGCTTCTAGCATGTGGAGTTGCGACTGGAAAGTGACAACTGACATCGAAAGCTTATCTTCCCTTCAAACCACTCGGGCTGCTACACCTATACTTCTCATAGTTTGAACTATCTTTATGAAATCACAATGTATTAGTGTAATTCAAGAGACATAGTTTTGATCATGACAATAATAGGCAATAATAAGATAAAGCAATAATTAATCATACCTATAAAGATTCAAGGCTCAATGTGAGGAAAGAATGTCTATCTAGTGCATAGAATGGAGTAGGACAAGGAAAAAAGCGTATAACATGTGTGGTAACAAAGGGGAATTTCAGGACCCAACATTAGGGATGTATGAGGGAAGCTTCATAGGCATGGGAGGCCATTGTGGGTGGTGACAAATGGGATCATTGGTTAACCATTCGAAATCTGGCAGGTTGATACTAGCCATAAAAGGTAACTTAGAGTCAAGGGTGGATCGAGAAGGACCAGCAATTGACAGTAGCTGCAGGAACGTAGTTCCCATGCATAAATAGGGGTGGATAAGGTTGAATTCCCATGGTAGGAATATTTGGCATGGATGTGGAAGGGCCACTGCCCCCAAGTATATAAGGTGGAATGGTAGTGACAACAGGGGTTGGAATGGAACCACCACTAGTGGGTAGTGAACTAGCAGTAGTGTGTGCAGTGATAATGCACCTATGGGACTAGATTATTAATGGATACCTATGATGGTGGTTTTAATGGACAAGAACCCACTACTGAAAACCCCCCCTTGGAAGGGGTCAAGATGTGCACCATCCATGGGGCTAGATCGAGCAGTGAACACGTTAGGTTCATATTGATAGGAATTTGAATCAGATTCAAAGGATGTGTGTGGCTCAGAAGGTGGTGAGTGACATCAAGGATGGATTTGATGGTGTTATTTTAGAGAACTGAACTGGTGTGTATTACCCCTAAGACTATATGAGTAGCATAGTGGAGCTATGATGACTATATGGAGTTTTGTGTAGTGACTGGAAACTCGAGATAATTAATCGTAGGCTCAAAAACCCAACTACAACCGAGTGTGTAGAAGGAGAGAGAATAAAAAGGTGGCTCATAGTTGTTATCACTCAAAATATACCTAAGGTTGTGGAAGGCAATCTCAAGGTAACAACAAAACCACTTTTAGAAAGAAACTGCCTTTTCTTTCAAGAGAGGGATCTCTCGAATACAAATTTAACAAGGCTAGATATATGAATCTACAGTTTTATGTTATGTATATGGTTGAAATGAAACATATAACCATTGGGCTATAGAGTCAAAACAAATGAAGATAATACAAAGTTGCATACTTAGAACCTCAACAAAGGCAAGATAATTATTCAGTTACAGTCATTCATTGATTATCGGGAGATAAGAAAGAAACATGAATAGACCATTAATATAGAGCATCATAGGATGAATTCCATATCAACTTTAGAAGAAAGATTTGTGGATATCTAAAACAATAGCCAGAGCATAACATGTATGAATTTTGAAACTATTACACACTAAATTTAGACATGAAAGAAAACAGAATGGAAGGTAAACACTTAGAAAACAATCACAGGGAAAGAAAGTATAGATTGTAACATAAAAAATACATGAATATTTTAATATAAACCAACATTCAGCTTTGTAATTTTATTCAAAAAGGTTTTCACAAAACATAAGTCCAATCTTATGGGTTCCAACCCATGATACATCAGTAAAATTCAAATATATACATAATAGCTTCTTCCAAGTATGTCGAAAACCAACTAGCTACTAATCATAAGTTCTTGTAAATATTCCCCTAATAACTAAGAATAATAATTACATGATTTTGTTTGAAATAACATATTTTCTTGATTATAGCAAATCCACAACAACAAGGTACCATGAACAAATAGCTTCCTGAGAGCGCAACACCTGTCCTTATGAATGTAATCTGTATTTGGTTTTCCCAAATTTCTCCACAATTTTCCACTGTTCCAAATTTGGAATGTCGTACTCCATCATTTCTCTTATCGACACCTCTAAATCTACTTAGGATTCGTAAGACACAGCTGGTAATCTTTTTTTAGTAACTAAAAACTAGTCCAACAATTCAAAATCTTCTGACAACTTTTCAACAATGAATTTTCCAGTTAATCCTTTGAATAAATCCTCAAACTTAGAATGATCCATGCGATTATGTACCAACCGGCTATGATACTGTTCCTGAGAAAATAGTAATCCTTCATCATCCCAAAAAGAATGGAGACCATCATCAAATAATTTTTGAAAAGTCGTCTTAAAATCTTTGACTTGAGAAGACATCTGGTTTTCTTTTTCCTACACAACTTTCATAAGTTGATGTTTACTAATAAAATTATTTTCCCACAATATAACGGCTACCCTGTCCTTGATCCCAATATCCTACATATCTTGATATGTCAGAGAATTTAAAAAATTAATAGCATTATGATAAATGTCCAAAGATTTCTTTTCCATGGTTTCATTTACTAATTTTAATCTCTGAGCAGCCAAATTTACTAATGCAATTTCCTCATTGATAAAATTTAAATAATGTCTGAATTTGGTAATTTCTACAGACAAGGTATCCCAGATCAAATGTTTAGCTCCCTGCAAAGGAACTTTTCCTGTGTTTCTCTCTCTCAGTTCATTGAATTTTTTCTGCAATTGGTTCTTTTCATTCCAAGCTTTATTCTTTTCTTCAATACTTTTAGCCAATTCCAACTTAATATTTTCATTCTCATCCTTTAACCCTTTAATCTCCACTTCCTTCAAACTTACTTGAGACATGGGAACTAGCAAATCATCTACAGAAAATTCATTTACTGGTTCTTCAACATTAACAAGGGGTTCTTCTGTATCAATGAAAGGTTGATTCATTAATTCCTCCATAACCTCCTTTTCTTCATTTTGTCTTTTATTCAACCTTGTAACCTGAGTTATCAAATCAGCTTTTTCTGTTTCCCATTTGTTATTATCCTCCTGCATCTTCAATAACTTCCCTTTGTATTCCATCATTTCCTGGTAAACTTTGTCTTTTTCTTCTTGTAGTGTAATCAATTCTGAAGACTGAACATGTTGAGTGTTAGGGACCTTGAACTTCTTTTTAAACAATTGAATAGTATTATCTTTCTCTTCCAGAAGCTTCTTTGTTGCTTGCACACTGTTTGGTTCAGTGCCTAAACTTATGATATCTCCTTGTAGTTTCTTTATTTGAATAAAATTATCTTTATTTTCAACCTTTTCATTTTTTAACTAAACTTCCATTTTATCCACAAGAGATTGCAATATGGTAACTTTCACAGTGGCATGTAAAAAATTAGAATAGATGACATCTCTGGTTTGTTTGTGAAGCTGTATTTTATCAGGGAGGCTAATTTTATCCAATTTTACCTCCATCTCAGACACCTTTTTGTCACTCACCACAACAAATTTCAGGGTATTTCTCTCTACATACCGAGTAGAAACCAATGAAGTTTTTTGATTACTTAACTTTCTAACTCGGGGAAGCATATTTTTAGTTTCATCCAACGACTGCATCTCCTTATCAGCATAACTTAACATTAGATCTATCTTAGACTTGTACCGAGAGCTAGATTCTATTTTACCTTCATCTTGAAAAGAATATTGTTGCATTTGTACAGATTTTTTCTGAAACAAAACCATTTTCTTTAAGTCTTATGAACTTACTTCTTCTGAATTGATTAGTTCATTCTGAGGTTGCATTTTAATTTTTTTACTTGAAGTTTCTTCATCCATGTCTATACAACCTGTTTCAGAGAGAGTCCTTTTATTAATAACACCAGAATTAATAGACATTTGAACTGTTAAATCCAACTTATCTCTCTTATCTTCATCAACTTCCATCATATCTTCTTTCATAACCTTTGGATATTCTTCAAAAATAAAAAGATTAACCATTTTATCTAATCCTTTGGTGACTTGATGATCAAACGGTTTGTTTTTTTTCAATTGCCTTCTTTGAGAAATAATCTGATGCGGGTCATAATTCATTTTTTCTTCTTTCTGAAAGTCCATAACTTCCAATAATTTTTCAACAACCAACAAAGAAATTTTATTTTTGAAGATGAAAGGACACACATTTAAATGAAATTCTACATCAGAAGATTTCATGAATGCTCTGAAGTGTTCCTATTCTGCACACAACCTTTGTCTAATGAATTCTAATGCAAACGCTCTTTGTGTTAAGAAGGCCAGTAACCTCTATGGTTCTCCAGTGAGCCCATACACTCTTATAACAGTAAATCCCTTGTGCAAAAACCAATCCCCTGTTCTGCCCTCTGAAGAAGATTGCAACATGAATCTCATATTTTCCAATACTCTAGGTAAGACATCATCAAAAATCATTTTATATACCTCATCCATGATCGTATTCACAAATTCGAACATGTTGATCTACTTTGGAAGGTTTTGAAGAAAACATTGTAGATAGAAACTGTAGCTCTGACACATTTGAACACAATAACATGTTCAACAAATAAAACCGGTACCTGAAAAACCTAACCTTGGGAAACTCAACTAACTGGGTATGGATTCCTTCAGCTAAAATCTCATCAAAATTGAAACAACGGACTAAATTGGATTCAGGGTCAATCAAGCCTATACTCAGCAAAAAACCAAAAATGACTTCACTCACATGTTTATCATCATCCAGACCCAAAACTTGACTGACCACTGACATGACTAATTGAACTTCATATCTGAAAATACTGACATTGTATGGAAAAAACAAACCTTCTCATGACTGACCGACTTTTAAAATACTAGACAAGAACTGACATCTAATTTCAGTTTCGCAATTTTTAGTACAACTCAATCAGAACTTGTTCACTGAAAGACTCAGGACTTAGGGGGCACTTAAGGGGAAATTATCAGGCAAACTTAACACTTCGTGAACATATTTTGCGTCAACTCTATAGAGAATTTTTGAAGTTGCACAATTCATAACAACCCTTTCAGAATATGAATAATTGTTTTCACACCACTCAACCAACTACGGGAAGGGTAAAGTTTGTTTGACAACAAAGTAATACATGAAAGAATTACAGACATTTAGGACATCGTTTCCCTGTAGCCTATACTGCCATAGACATTCCTTTGAAACAGAGACATTTCATACGAACATAATTCGGTCAAAAACATTCCCCTCCATATGAATAATTGCTTCTTCTCTTTCATCTAAAACCTTGCATAATACCCCCGGACTCTGATATTTTTCCATAATAAGAAACGACAACAAGTCTTCAACAAGAATCTCAGATTTTAGGCTTACCTGGTAGCTAACAGATGTGAAGGAATTGACTTTCAGAAAAGATGATGCACTATCTCTGCTTCTATTCACCTGCAACGTGCAGACAAAAAATAACTTTTACCTTGGTCAACTCACCTTTATATGACGGATAATGGTTTCAGAGCCTCCAATAAGCTATTTTTTCTTTACCACTTTTCCCAGTGGAATTTACTAAAGAATGCCACATGGAAAGCGGTTTGAATTCCGCTACAACTCATTTTTTTAACTGTGTCACAAGTTCGGGCTCCGGATTAGATTATGGTCATTGATCAAATTACATATTTCATCTGAACCATTAGATCAAAACCCTTCTACGCAATCCGCCAACCTTTATCATCGTTTAACCTTGCATCTTTATACTACGGATTAACTTATGGCTGTATATTTAATCCTTGTTATCTCCTGACCGTTGATCCTGTCAACTCATTAACTCATTCTGCTATCTGCCAAAATATTCTCTCTCGTACAACTTTTCCCAATGGGTCATTTTACGATTGTAGATCTACACGATCACAAATCTACACACACCGATGCTGCAGTGAAATAACCAAAGTGCACATTTTGATTTAACTCATGAATATTAACCTTTTGCCAATGTTTAAATGCATACCTTTTGGTCATATTTTTACCAATTTTAATTTATCCCTTACTATTTCTTGGTCTTATCTTCCTTCAATCGCTCAACATAGAAGGTGCTAACAACAGGAAACCAACAACCTCTAAAACTAGACTGTGATAGTAGGTCATAGAAAGACAAGTCTACAATAAGAGGGGCCAGAAATCCAATAAGTAGCACTACCTATCAAATGAAAATGACCCACTAACCTATGGGGTATGAGTGCAAGAAAGCTCCTAACTACAAGTTGGAATCTCCTCACAAATCGTATCCTCAACAGGTTGATGAAATCTCAGTCAAACAATATGAAATGGAAGAACCATACAGGCTAAAAGAGCAGTAGAACATTGGCCACTAGGATACCTCATCCATGACACATATGTTTGGTTTAGTGATGCTCAAGCCCTTTGTCCCTTGACCCCTGGCTGTGTGATACGAGGAGGACTGCGAAGGTTTATCCTTTGGTATAAGATGGAGTGCGCTATTCCACCCTGAATTCCAGAACCCCTTCATTTGTGTCTTACTCCTACTAAGCAGGGGGCCTCCTAACAAAATGGTTGTGACTATTTCAACAAATACAAGAGGGATTTGTTTCCCTACTGAACAACTTGTCTCAAAATGTGAATGAAAGAGGGTTGTTTTCTGGATTCCTATCCCTAAAGTCCTAACTTAACTACAAGATTATTTTATTCTCAAGTGAGGTTACAATGTTGATTTTTATTTAAGTTAATTTAAAGCTCTGCTCGAGGTCATGAAATGAGCATTTCACTTAGTGGTGTGAATTGTGTGCAACTATATGTCAAATCTAGGTATCCACAATGAAGATGTTCCAATCTCATTGCCAGATCGACCGAGTGGATTCATAAAAACTGTAGTGGGGATTTATCCCTAGCTATGTGCAGGAGTTCCAAACTTAGATCGATGTGATCTTAAGGAAGAGTTCAATGGAGAAGAGAAAAGAAAACTAAAATAATAACCAAAAGAAAATATTTTTATCATTTTTAACATATATCTTGGATAAACTAATGCAATAAATAAAAATAGTAAACACACCTTTCTCCTGTAAATTGGGCCACCGTAGCCGTCCTCGGAAGTGGTTCCACAGCTCCATGGGTTGGTTCTCCAGTTGTCTCCATGGACAGTTGTCAAATGGGGAAAGGATCCAAGATGGGTACGAAGGATGTCTCAACATACATCGTGGGAATGGTATGAAAATGAGAATGGTGATAGGGGAGTATGTAAATACTTGAGAGAAAAAGTGTCACATCGTACCCACAAATGAAAATAAAAAAAAGGTGTTTTGAGAGAGCCCTTTATAATGTATTTATAGTATGGTCCTAGGGATTTTTGACCCATGGTATTTTCCTGTAGTTTTTTTACCCTTTCTCTTTTTTAGGGTTTTTGAACCCTTTTTAGGGTTTTTTACCCTTTTTTGAGAGAGAGTGAGGGTAAGCCATAGTAAATAATGATGTTTTGGACCACTTTTGGTGGAAATACAATTGTGAAGGTCAAAAGTAAGGGAAATATGGTAGGAATATGATTTATGTTTATGGTTTATACCATGTAGAGTTAGGTGAGCAATTTTTAGTGTTAACATGAATCAATGCAATCTTTGGTCAATCACACTCTTCCTTCAGAGAGTGACCTTCATCAAGTGGTTGAATTGATGCCATCTTTGATCAATCACACTCTTCCTTTGGATAATGAATTGTCTTCTATGTATGTTTTCTTCACTGTCAGTTCAAAAATTTATAGACAAGGTGGCCCTAACTTCACTTTGAATGAACCCCCTCTAAGCTTTCATATTTCTTCTTTTAATTGGGATATCCAAGATGAACCGTGCCTTCCTTCGGATGCACCTTTCCAAATAAAGGTCCAAATTGGACACTATACAATTTCCCATTGTATTGTTGATGAAGGATTCTCTATTAGTATTTTATCAATATGTTCTTGGAGAGTCATGGGATGTCCCAACCATATGTTGACTAATAGTCAGTTACTGGATTTTGATAGAATAACTAGCCAAGAATTGTGAATTCTTACTTAAACACCTATTAATTTGGGTGGGAAGACAGTCTTAGTTGATTTTATGGTGATAGAGAACCCCTTGGACTTCAATATTCTCCTCGGGTATGGTTATTTTTATTCTATGCAAGCTATGGTGTCCACACTTTTTCGTGTGATGTATTTTTCTCATAATGAAAGCATTATCTCTATCAATTAGTTGACATGCATTGATCTCTCTTATATCCCATATCGATACCAAGTCTATCCTTTGTTAATTCCCAGTGTTTCAATAGACACTGTCCCACCATGGGTAAATTATGTGGCCTCATATCCCTTGTTTCCAATTGAAACTAAGAAGAATCCTCTTGGTACATGTTTACCTTCCTTGGATTCAGTCCGAACAATTGACCAGGTGATCTATCCTATGTAGACTGTGGAGCTTACTCTCCACCTGATTGATCCAACTGAATGTTTAGACATGTATTCTATTCGGTATGATCTACTTCCTTTCACTGAAGTATTCCTAGAGTATTTTATATAGTCTAACCTTCTTATGTATATTGACTCAGTTGTAGTTAAATCCAACCCTGACTTGCTTATTGATTCTGATCCACCTGACAATCGATCCTCCTATGTTTTCATTGTTGAGTCTTTACACTCTCCCATTGAGCAGCAATTCGGTGATCCTAATGAGTTTGATTATGATTGTATATTTTTTGACTCTTATGATGTTGAGTCTATCCCTTTAGACCCTATCGACTATCTCAAATTTATCTTTCCTTTTGAGGCCTTGGCACTATAGAGTGTCCCTTGATTAACTCTGCCTTGACTATGCCCCTTATTGAATGTGGTGAAGTTGTGAATGTTTCTACCAAAGTGACCTGTACCAGGCCTTTTCTTCTAAATATGATCTTGATACTATTTTTTCTTGGATACATGATTCTTACTTGGATTGACAATTATTTACTGTCCTTGCCTTTTTTTTCAAGTTGTAACTACATTTCCATATACCCTACTTGTGCTTATGATCCTGATACCATCTTCCACACTTTTAACCCATTATAAAATTGCTCATCTATGCTCTCATCATCGTGTGGCCTTGTGTTATTATGTCATTGCAGCTTGGCACCCTTTACCTAGAGGAGATGTTCCCCAAGTGTCCTTATCTTTCACATGTCCCTTGAACTATGCTTAGGTCTATTCCTCATGATTGGAACTATTTTTTCCTTCCTCTGGCACTTGTCTCCTAGCATTTAGAGCATTCTTCCTTCTTTCCTTTGAGCTTGTTAAAAACAGTAAGGAGGCCATGAGTTGACATTTATGTCCTAGAGATTAGTTTTGTCTTACATTTATCTGTCTTTCAGGTACCTTTGTTTGAGCCTACGATATTGTATCCTCTGTCTCTTCAACTTCTCGTCTTAGTTTCTTCCCTTTTATAATTTATTTTTGATATCATGTTCCTCTCTGACCTCATACATTAGGGGGAATCTATTATATCCCAAAATGACACTTCTCTGTCTGTGACAAATTTCACATGTTTTCATCGCATGAAAACACTTCATGAAAACCCTTGTCAGATACTAAAAGGAAACCTATGAATGGAGGAGATATATCTAGAGTTCTCCAACTCTATTTAACCTCTTCTCTATACCATTGGAAAGGTATCATACTAAGAAAAAACTTTCCAGAAGACACCAACCCCTGAAAATTATTGGAAATACCCTAAACAATAGATTTTTTTATTCACTTGCAAGTTTTCCTGAGGAAACTTGTGTTTCACTTGCCTCTTTTCCTAAGGAAACCCGTGAGTATGTCCTAAAGTGGCCAAAATAATATTAAAACATGAAAATATTGAAATTGGGGTGGTTTGGGTTGTTTTGGAACCACTCCTTCGATTGTAATTGATCCCTATTCGAACCTAACTCTTCAGAATAGTATATAGGAGAGGGAGAGGGGTCCATGAAGGGGGAATTAGCCTTTGCATTGTTATGCTAGAGAAATTGGGACTCTCGTCACCCCTAAATTTTCCCTAGTTGTCATCTCCATTTTTTTGTATATCTTGGAGGATGATATTCTTGGAGAAGAGAAGCAGGAGATTTAGATCAAAGGTTTCACGAGGTGACTTGCATGGGGAGAAGGTATATCTTGTACTTCTTCCATTCATTAATAACTATTTGATTCTATTCTCTTTCCAAATCAGTGTATGATGGATATTATATCTTTGTTTATGATTATATGTTGATGATTATCATATTATTGTTTCATGTTATATTGAATATTGTTTCCTTACATGTAGTCAAATTTCTTTTAGGAAGGTGGGAAACTTGTTTTACCGGTCTATTGGATTGGAGAGAAAGAGGAGGAATATAGAAATCTTGGATCCACCTTCAGTGCATAAGGTATGAACCCTTCTAACCCTTGAATCTTGTTTAATTCATTCTTGCAAAGTGTTATATATGAGTATTTATACCCCTAATACATTGGTGGCCTCGATCCCAGCCATAGGAACACTTTCCCTAACAACAATGGGAACCTACTAGGTTCCTCCCACATACACTTTCACAGCTGATCCCATGCATGCAGATTTTTGTTCAGTTCCATCTATAAAAGTAAGTTGGTTTTAAAAAGACATTTCAATTTACAATTACTTTTAAACCACCAAAGAGGATCATTGAAATTATTCTCTTCCTAGATGACCATGTATCCTAGGTTGGGAGTATTATTTAGGAGTTAAAGCATAATGCACTTAAAAAAAATACAACTGTATATTTCATTTACATGAATACCTTTGCAAATTTTCCTTACACGATGAAATTTATATTAGTCATATATATCTTATTTTTTATTGCTATAAAACAATATTTAAACTTTCTTTTTTCATCTTTTTTTCTAACTTCTTGTCACTGTATTAAAGAAGGATCCATAATAACCAAGTGTGATTAGAATGGTATGAGATCAAAAACCCTTAGATATAACTTGTTCTTGATCTAAATTTGAGGTGTGGGTGTCATGTGGTTGTTTTGTTTAACCTAAACGGTTTTCGATAACATCTACCTTCCTAAGGACGAAAGTCCATTATCCATTACTTCTACGTTACCCATCAAGAAAGGAGTGGTCAAGTTCATTATGTTAGATTTTTATCATTCAAGCTAGCATTATAATATTAGGATCTTTAACTGAGAGAATAACATGCACAACAATAAACACAAGAGACAAGAGACACAAAGAATTTTCCTCGGGGAAACCATAAAGGAGAAAACCCTGCAACTTCCTCAAAGATAGAATCAGCACCAAAAGTAAAACCTAAAAACATAAAGATGATCTCCTGAGAGCAATAGTCTCTCTATTCTCCCAGCAACTTCTGCTCTCACTAATGTGCCCCAATGAGTGAGTGTGTGTGTGATAAATAGAGATACTCACTCTCTATTTATATTCTTTCGTTCACTTGAAACCCACTCCAACATGTCGGCCTCACTTAACAATTACTTACTAGAGCCAACATCTCTAGGAGTGTCCAATAACCCTAGTGCACCACAACATGTGGGGACTTTGCCTCCTCCGACCAACAAGGAGGTTTATCCTTAACACAATGGTGGGGACTATTGCTCCGACTTATAATGACTCACCTAGGGTCGACATCTCTAGGATAGTCTAATAACCCTAGGGCCCCACAACTGTGGGGACTTTAACCCTTGACCAATAGGATGGTTACCCATAATGACTTGACATGACTTTTATATTATAGAAACTTCCCAATAGGAACATCGGGGTATGACATGACTCAAGTACATTACAAATACATCCCGGAATAAACATCGGGTTACAATACATAAGAAATAAGGATGAATACATTCTGAAGTTACAATTACATCAACACTCCCTCTTAACTAGGAAGGTATTCTCTCGACACAATTTATCAGTACAAGTCTTCTTCTTTGTATCATCTGGATCATCATCGAGTCTTTGTCATCTTCACCTTCAATTTATCTCCATCTTTAAGTCATCTTCATTTCTAGATCTGGATCATCACTCGATATGGATCATCATCACTGGATATCATCACTGGATCTGGATCACCACTGGATCTGGATCATCACTGGACATCATCACTAGATATGGATCATCTCTGGAGCATCATCTATGGATCTGGATCATCCCTCAATTTGGATCATCTCTGCTGGATCATCAATATTGAATCTTTATAGGTGCTATCTCATGATTCTTCTCGTCACAGGAAGTTCTATAGAGCCAGCCCTTTTTCATGCTGGATGTAGGCCTAGCCACCATGTAGGTCTTCGCCTAGCACTTACATCTGATCATGTAGGAACTAATCCTATAAACATATCAGAAAGAAAACGCCCAGCACTCACATTTAACCATGTGATAACAAAGCCCACAACCTTGTCAGAAAGGCCCAGCACTTACATCTGATCAACCCATGATCGAAGAAAGGCCCAACACTTACACTTGGCCATGCGAGGAACCAATCCTCCATGACAAAAGGCTCTTGCACTTACATCTGATCAACCAATGATCGAAGAAAGGAACTGCACTTACATCTAATCAACCAATGATTGAAGAAGGGAACAACACTTATATCTGATCAACACATGATTGAAGAAAGGTTCAGCACTTATATCTGATCAACACATGATCGAAGAAAGGATCTGCACTTACATTCGACACATACAAGGAACCAATCCATCTGCATGTTTGAAAAGGCATGCACTCACATCTGATCCTGTAAAAACCAATCCTACCGTCATATCAGAATGGCCCCCAGTCCTAGACTAAGCTACCTGGTAACTAACCAGGTGTCTCCATTCTCTAGGAGAATGGCAGTTTCCCTTACATCTATCCTACTCGACAGAATGGCCAGCACTCACATCTGACATGGGAGGAACCTAATGCTTTAACCATGACAGAATGGCTCAGCCCTTACATCTGAACTACTCATTAGAATGGCTCTCTCAATCCCAGAATGAGTGTTCCTAGTAACTGACCAGGTACCTCAATTCTAAGAATGGCATTTAGCACTCATATATGACATGGAAGGAACCAAATCCTCTCACCATGACAGAATGGATCAACCCTTATATCTGACCTACTTGTCAAAATGGTTATGGATCTCAGCACTCATATCTGACATGGAAGGAACCAATCCTCTCACCATGGCAAAATGGCTTGTTGCCACCTTTTCACACACCTGGATCACGTGGCAGAAATCTTCAAGCCACTCGGTGTGTCCTTGGGGGCAAGTCTCGAGTCAAGGCTGTCACCTTGTTCTTGACTCCTCCGTTTAGGCTCAACTCCTAACGAAGCCAAGGGGGGTAGACCCTATTAAGTTACTAAGGATGATTTCTTAGTGTAATGATGTTGTACTGAATCAGTTATTTAGGAGTTTGAATATTTTAACTATAAGCAATCAAGATGACAAGATACGAAGATACACACGAAAGAACAAAGTTGATACACAATATATATATGAAGCAGAAAAGACCAGTGCCTTAAAAATGGAGTCAAAAAATATCAGTGTGCTTGCATGTGTCTGGAATAAATGTTTTGCGATTGCACCTTGGTACGTTTAAAGTTAAAATTGGAGTATGAGTTGTTTAAATTAGGCTTAAGGGGGACTCCAGATATACCCGAGAGTACTTGGAGTATGTCCAAAACAAAGC
>LPNX010857162.1:64347-89990 GCA_001517045.1 Pseudotsuga menziesii
AGAACTAGTATTTTTTTGAAACCAAGTTATCCATCATGGTCGCATATCCGATGACCCTTCCCATGATATTCGACGAGCATTCCATACCATCGAAGGAAAATGTCGTCTGTCTATCTCTTTTTTGTAGGTATATGTATCACATATCTGACAAGTATGTGGTCAGATATCTGCACTTCTGTAAATTAACTTGGGTCGGATATCCGTCGAGTATGTGATCAAATTCCCAATGGGTATGTGGTCATATATATGTCCTTCTGTAAAGTAAAGTGCATCGGATATCCGACAGGTATGTGTTCAGATATCTGCCCTTATATAAAGTAATGTGTGTCGGATATCCTATGGGTATGTGGTTGGATATCCACCCTTCTATAAAGTAATGTGGGTTGGATATCCGACAAGTATGTGGTTATATATCTAACATGTATGTGTCGGATATCTGACGTGTATATTAATATATGTGTGGTCGGATATCCATTGGGGCTATAATCTCCACATATCCTCTAATAAACTTCCAATAGTACCCAATATTACCCAATTTGGTCCTTAATTATTTAATTGATGAAGGTGGTGGTATATCAACAATGTTTTCAATCTTTGCAAGGTCCATCATCATTCCTTCTCTGCATACTAGATTACCCAAAAAAATGCCAAAAGGAGCACAAAAGATGCAATTATTCAAATTTAAAGAAATTTTAAATTGTCGACAATGTTCAAGCATCATTCGAGGACTCTCAATATGGTCATTGATTAATACATATACTGTCGAATCATCAAAGAAAAAAATTAAGAATTTATGAATAAAATCTTTAAAAGTAGCTACCACTATCCTAGAAAAAATAGCAAGTGCATTCTTAAGTCTGAATGGAATTACCATGTACTGGAAACAACCAACTCTATCACAAAGGTGGTGTTATGTTGATCCTCTTCTACAATATTTATCTTATGATACTCGGAGAATACATCAGTAAATGAATACACTTAATTTCCCCGTACATTTTCTAGATCCTCATCTGTAAAGGGTATAGGAAAGAAATCATTCAAGAAAGCATCATTTAACTTCCTCAAGTCGACACAAATACAGACTTTACCATATTTCTTATCATGTACAACCATTTGGATGATTCATTCTATTTTTTCAATGGGTTCAATAATCCATGCATCCATCATTTTATCTAATTTTGACTCAAACTTCTCTTTGTATCTGGGGTTCAATCTATAAGGTCGCTAGTTGATAGGTTTTTCATCCGAATTTAGGTGAATTTTCATCTCACCCGAATCCCCAACAATTCATTTCATTTATTCAAAGTTGATTGGGAACAATTCTTGGAATTCATGTAATAAATCAGTGATCTTCCTGACAGTCTCATCATCCTAATTATCCGCAATACTTGAAAAATTTGAATTCTCTGGAGACCCAATATTCACTTTCTTGATTTTCAGGAGATTCAAAAACTTTTGAAATGACAGACCTAGTTCCTTTAGTGCTCGGCTACCTTCAGATTCAGGGATGTGAATATCTCTTGGATCATCATATTCAAGTTCCCTAGATATATTGTATCAGTCCATCAGGCTCTGGACTATCACATTCCATTGTGGTAAACTTGAAACTAGAACATAAACGTCATAAAATATCTTGGATTTAGTAACTTGTAAAGAAACATCAATCAGTTAAATTTCATCTGCAAGGGTAAAAGTGTGTTTGAACTTATTAGCCAACTCATCCCAATCAACAATCCCTCGTCACATCTCAACCGATGTATACCAAATTCTTGGTGTGGTATCCAAAGTATGTATAAAGAAATGTACGCATTTCTTCCTGCGCATCAATATCTATGTCACACAACAATGATCAAGATGGTTGACAGGGCTCGTCAACCCAGTTGACTTATTACCAACATAAGGAATAATCTCACCAAAATGGATCTCTAAGAGACTTCAACACTGATACCATTTTGTAATGGTCTATTTATGGGAAACCCACCACCTTGCTGGTGTAGCTTTCATGGCCATATCAAGAGGTAGAATTCATTGTGGGTCTAGTACCTTATCTTCAAATTCTGACAAAAATGTATTCAATTTAGGAAATCCTTCATATGTAGGAAAGTTACATACCTCGATACCCACCCATCGCAATGATTTTGTGATTCTTGTGCATTTTCTCATTGATATTTCATGCAACCAGTTCTGCCAATTTTCCAATGCTTTCCCTAAATCTGAGGAGCATGAACTAACACTTCAACAACTTAATTTACCATTAGCTATAGGATCTATATAATCATCCATCGTAGAAGATATATTATAAATACTAAATTTCCTTCATGATACTCACCTCTTACCGGTTCGACGTAGAGCTAGCCTTCTAGAGGGTCGAGTGGAGGGACTATTCGCATCACCGAGTCTTCAAATGAAAATCAATGAAATTTTGGTTCTCAATAGACTAGGAAATCCTTAAGAGTGTTGGATAATGGCTTGTATCATCAACCATCTCTATAACCTCAAAATCTGCATAGGTTTGGAGCCCTTCCACCTTCACAAGAACCTATTGTAGTCGACCAATAGGTAGAACCTTTAGCTGGCTAGCTAATCTCAACTGAATAGGTGACCATAGTAACTTCAGATTCACCATGATTTCCCACATTTTCTTATCAAAATGTTGATATTTGATGCCAAGTATAGAGTAATAAAATCCATATCATAATCATGTATTTGAGGATTCATGCGTAGTTATTGGACGATCTTCTATGTCTTATGAATATGGTTAATATTATTTTTCCCGTCGAAGACCCTCTCTTAGTTTCTTCAATTAAAGATGATAGATCTGCTGGAACATCTTCATTTTTAACAAGTTCTATACAACTTTTTAAAAAAAATAGAATGTTTACATGGTATTTCTACTTCTTTGGAATGGATCTATCAAATATCGGTGCCATGTCGATGACCAGGCCTTTGTAAAAAACCATAGGAACAACAAATGTCGAGGCATGGTTCCTATCCATAAACTCATTTTTTGCATCGAGAAATACCCCTTTCTCTTTCAAAACATTAAATGGGACTTTCTTTTGTGTTGCAGGTCATATTCTCATATTTTTCCATGTTTCTTCTTTATCATATCCAGTCACACTACCCCCCTGGTTAACACATCGACAGTTGGTATCTTGTCTTGGGGCTCGGATGAAATCTTCTGAACATTCTATTTTACATTTGGGGTCGATTTCTGATTCCCACTGACCTTCTCCTTCCATTTAGCAATAAGATGAGGACATTCCTCGATGGTATGATCCATTTCTTTACAATATGAACATGTCAACGTAGGAATAGTATAGTCTTTGGAAACGTATCCAAGTTGTCCATAGTTATAACATATGACCTTACCTCTTCCTCGACCAAATCCTCCTCCTCTTCCTAGAACTCTAAAATTACTACCCTCTGGGTTGAGGTAACTACGCATGTTACCTCTTAATTTGCATTTGCTCATTAGTCTTTATAAAGTAGGTATCCATGGTGTTTTCCTGTAGCAACCAGTATTCCCTGCATTCCTTTTCATCATGGAGCACAGATTAAAAAAAATTTACAATAAATACCGGCAGGTGAGCTTACTATCTTTTTTAAATACAAGCATTCTTCTAAATGATGTGCCCTAGTTTGACAGATCCTACCCTATGGCATCCCTTGTGCATTTACTAGATTTGGTGCACCCAAAGCAAGTTTTTCTAGAA
The DNA here is from genome assembly GCA_001517045.1 of Pseudotsuga menziesii. Lineage (NCBI taxonomy): Eukaryota > Viridiplantae > Streptophyta > Pinopsida > Pinales > Pinaceae > Pseudotsuga > Pseudotsuga menziesii. The sequence goes on from LPNX010857162.1 coordinate 68,064, forward strand.
ACGTTGAGCAAGAATACTTATGATGAAATTTTTTTTTACACCTCCTGCACCAGAAATATTTGAAAATATCCTTCCCCTTCTTGATATCTTCAATTTGCAGTGAAATATTAGCGGGTTGCAATTGAATTTGTGCCATTCCCACACCATTTTCTCTAGATGGTGACGCTTCTAATTTCATTACAATTTCCAAACTTATTTTTGGGAGAATGCTATTCTACTTCATCAAGGGAACATGAATATGGGGTAATAATTCAGAAATAAACCACTCTTTATGTTAAATGGTGGACATCTGAAATCTTACCTTACCCATCAGGTTTTTGAATCTATGGTTGAAAATCCAGATAGATGCACCCCGCAACTGCTTAATTTTATTCAACTACATAATACACTACAATTCAGATTTAGGATTCTTAAATTTGTCTATTAACCCAGATCGAATATCATCTAAATAATTTTGAGGGTTTCCTGTAGGGACCAAAGCTAATTTCATATACCAATCTAAAGCATGGCCCTAAAGGTCGTGATCATATGAGCCCTTTTTACTGCGTCATCCTAGACCTGTTAAACAATCCATAAAACCTCACACATAAAACAATGTTTCTCATGGTATTCCAAACCATTTCCTATGTAAATTGAACCCAAAAGATAGAAAAATAACACTCACAAAATTTCTAATCAAACATGCAAAATTCACATCAAAGGAGACTAAAATTGGAGAAAAACACTAATCTGTATTGAGTAAGTGTAAAATAGCCAACCTTGTGAAGTAATAGGGTGCTAAAATAAATAATTATATGAGAGGTTTGAATGCATAAGGATTCCAGTCAAAATAGTCAAAAAGCAGGCTTACCAAATCTAGTCAAATCCCCCATAGGTGCATAAAGCAGTTTGCAAATATATGAAGATGCTCATGAATTTGCTAATTCAAGTGGGAAATCTAAAGAGGGATGGAAATAAAACTCATACATGCTTTTATTTGGAGAAAAGGAGGGAGGATGACGTGGGAAAAAACAAGGCAATTACACCTAGACTAGCTTTTCCTTTTGCCTTAAATCAACTATAAAGCAAGGTAGCTTTTCAGAAAAAGTAGATATGTACTTTAGGGAATTAGGAATAAAGAAAAATTAATAAAATTGGTTTCCAGGATGTTTCCCAAGCACTCCATGACTCATTTTTAGCATGTGTTGACTTCTAGGACATGTAGAAGGAAACTAGGATAGAATGGAACCTAGGAATTTAGGTAATACGAAAAAAATGATTAATTAATGTCAAATGAAGGTAAATATGGGTTGATTATTATAAAACCCCACCTTAAGACTGAATTTATGAGTAAATATCAGAAAACTATAGGTCCTATCAACAAGGCTTAGTCACCCTTTACATACTGCTTCTCCATACAACCAAGGAAAGAGGCAAAAACCTAGAGGGAAAATACTCCCTTAAACATGGATAGGAAAAACAAAATTTGGAAATATTGTCATCAATCATGCTTCAAAGTATGATCAGCAATCCCCAAATGTGATTTGGGATTGCTGAAGGTCTTCTCACAAAAAACTTTGGTGAAGATATCTGCTACTTGTTCTGAAGATGCACAGAAGAGTAGAACAATGGTGCCATCATGCACAAGATGTCTTATGCAGTGCATATGGATCTCAATGTGCTTGGTTCACTGTCTTTGAAATTGATCATTGCAGATTCAAATGGTGCTCTGATTATCGCAGTAGATAATAGTTGAAAACTCTAATTCGAAACCACATTCTCCAAGTATGCCCTGCAACGACAAACATTGAGTTGCTGCATTTACAACTCCTCTATACTCTGCTTCTGTAGATGAGAGTATTATGGAACTCTGCTTCTTCCTTGACCAACTGATTGGTCCTTCTGCAAGCCTGAACACATATCCTGATGTGGACTTTCAATCTTTGTTGTCACCTGCCCAATCACTGTCAGTAAATCCAGTCAAAGTTTAGGAGCCTATTGGCTTCTCTCTAGTGGATCTCATGAGGCTGATCCATGTATCTCGAAGCCACACTAACTGCATAATATAAATCAGGTTTATTTTGTGTAAGATAAAGAAAACACCCAATCAACTTCCTATATAGTGTATTATTTACCATAGGAGAAGAACCTGCTTCTTCAAGCTTAACTCTTGAAAGGAAGGGAGTCTTGGTTGGCTTACAATATTTCATGTTGAACTTGATGAGAAAATATGAAGCATACTTGGACTGATGTAAATTGATTCCATGTTGGGATTGAGCAATTTCGAGACCCAAGAATTTGCTCAACAATCCCAAATCTGTCATAGAAAATGCATGGTTCGTTGCATCCTTCAAGGAGGAAATCTCTTTCTTTGAACTTCCTGTAGTCAGTAGGTCATCCACATACAAGATAATAATCATCAAATAACCATGAATCAGCTTCAAATAGACATTAGTATCAGACTTGCATCGAACAAAACTCAGTGACAGCAGAAAGCCATCAATCTTGGAATACCAAGCCCTGGGGGCTTGCTTGAGCCCATACAATGGTTTCTTTAACTTGCATACTAAATATGGATTAGAAATAAACCCTTCAGGTTTCTACATTTAAATCTCTTTATTGATATCTCCATTTAGGAAATAACACTTCACATCCATGCGATGTACTTCCCACTGCTTCAAAGTTGCAATGGCTAGAGCTAGCCTTATGGAGTCCATCTTTGCCACTGGTGCAAAGGTTTCATTGTAGTCAATACCATGTACTTGTGAGTATCCCTTGGCTACCAATATTTCCTTATATTTCAAAGGTGAACCACCAGCAGCAAACTTATTCTTGAAAACCCACTTACATTGAACTAGCTTCCTCCCTTGGGGAAGATCAACCAGTTCCCAAGTGTTGTTCTTCTAGAGCGAGCTGAATTATTATTTCATGGTTGTTTGCCATATTGGATCATGTTATGCATATTCATATGTATGTGGATATGATTCAACCATCAGATATCACTTCTTAGAAAATATAGGATCTTTCACACAAAGGGCACTCTCAAATTGAGATCTAGTCCTCCTAGTGTCATTAGGATTTCCAGCTAGTTCCCTAGCTGCATGAATGGTATATGCTGACCATTTTGTTCTTGTAGGAATGTTAGGATCTGCAATGAAATCATCATTATCAGACATATCAGAATCAGCAAACTTATTAGTCTCTTCACTTACAATCAATGGTTCTAGTGATGAAGAGGACTCTCCAACTTCAACTATTGCTAAAGGCTCTTCTTGGAACTGAACACTTCTTTCAATGAAATCTTTGTTAGTGATCAAGTTGATTAGATTGTACCCTTTTGAATCTTTATAATACCCAAAAAAATAGGAATTCTTGTATTTGGGGTTGCAAAGCCTTCCTCTTTTCAGTTGGAATTCTATCCCAAGCCTTTGAACCAAAAATCTTGAAATGGGTCACATATGGCTTGTGCCCACTCCAATATTCGAAAGGATTCATACCATAAAGCTTATTATGAGGCACCATGTTCCAGATGTAGGATGCACATTTTATATCGTTGGCCCAAAACTTTGGTGGCAAAGTCTTAGCCTCCATCATCCAGGTTGCCATCTCCTTCAGTGATCTGTTCTTTCTCTCAGCAACACCATTTTGCTATGGTGTGTAAGGGATTGAATCCTTCATCTAAATAACTGCATATTTTCAATACTAAATGAACTCAGACTTGACATACTCACCACCATTTTCAGATCTAAGGATCTTGAGTTTCGTCCTAGACTAGTTTTCAACCAAGGCTCTAAAGACTTTGAAGAGGTCAAAAAATTCAGACTTATGCTTTAGGAAGTGAACCTAACAATACATGGAGAAGTCATCTATGAAGGTGAGTGCATATTTGGCTTGAATCATGGACATATGAGGGAACGGACCAGAAATGTCACTATGGATGAACTCAAGAGGTGCAAAGGTTCTCTCATGAATAGCTTTCTCATACTTGTACTCTGGGCATTTTCCTAGGATACAACCTTGACATACTCCCTTAGAAAACTTGATCTTTGCTAACCCTATGACCATATATTTTTCACTCAAATCAGAAATATACTTGTAGTTAAGATGGCCAAATATTTCATGCAAAAGCTTGCTTACTTCATTAGCATGAATTAGAAGAGCAAAGGGGTTTGATTAGTGTATAAAATGGGAAAACTTGTATACCTTCGAAGTGTGATCAACAACATCTTTTGCTATGACTTTACCATTCGAAATCCCAGTGATTTCAACATCATGAGGGGAGAATATGACCTTCTTTGGAGACTGAATATGAGTCATCTGATACACTGATAAGATATTATAGGCAAGACCTGGAACATACAACACATTATTGAAACTACCATGGTTAATATCAATCCTACCCTTCCCCAAACTATTAGTGAGAGATTCATCTCCCAAAACTATTGGTGGCCCTTTTGACATGTCAAGAGAGGAGAATGTCTCCTTTGTTGAAACCATATTTCTAGAAGCTCTAGAATTTATGATGAAGCTAGGTGAGCTTGTTGTGCCAGCAACAAAGGCATGTACTCTCTCTCTCTATTCTAAATTTGATCCTCCTTCCTTCTTCTTTGACAAATCAGGAAGGGAGATGTTATTCTTCTCCAGGAATTGGGTCAACATGTCAATTTTATTCTTCATACAATAACTCTTAGGATGATAGCCCTTACTGCAGTATGCGCACTTGCTCATTTCAACTTTATTCTTCTTCTTTTGGGAGTTCTTCTTGGAGCTTTGAGGCTCCTCTTGAGACTTTGACTTGTCTCTCTTTTGCTCAGGTGGATTTTTAGATTTTTTCTTGCTTTTTGAATCAACCCTTGAATCTCCAGCAACTGAAGCTTGGTCTTTGGAAGTTTTGATGGTGCCCATCATCACCAACTTATCTTGCTCCTATGTGAGGCATTACATGAACTCTGTAAGCCTAGGCATCTTCCAAGCTCATGCTGTTAACTTGGTGGCATGGAAGGTAAAAAAAACACTGAGCAGTTAGGAAAAATCTTAGAGAGTATGTCCAATACTATTTTATCTTACTTATTTTCGGTCCCACACTATTTTAGCTGTAAAACAAGATCCTTAAACTTGGAAAAGTAGAGTTGTAATGATTCGAAACTACTGGGACTCAAGGAGATCAGATCATTCTCGATTTGATGTCCTCTCATATCATATGTCTTTCCAAAAATATATTCAATATTATACCACACTTCATTAGGTGATGTAAATCCATCAAGATGGAAGAGGAGGTCTTTCGAAATGCTCAGACACAAGATACCATAGCCCTCATCCCTCCTATTTTTCCATTTAATTTTCTCTGCATCTGCATTGGGCTCTGCCTCAGTAACCATAGTCACCCTGTAGAGACCTTTCTCTCTCAACAATATATCCATATCATATTTCCACTCAAATAAATTTAATGGATTCAATATGATCTTCTGAGATTGGTCCATAGCTTAGTAGTTGTGCCCTCCAGTCAACTAAATGCACTCCCAGTCAATGAAGTCAAACATGAAATAACAATTTGGAAGGAGATAAATTGATCTAAAAATGCTCTAATACCATGTGGAATTTGAACCCAAGATATAGAACAATAACACTCACAAAATTTCTAATCAGACATGCAAAATTCACACCAAAGGAGACTGAAATTGGAGCAAAACACTAATCTGTATTGAGTAAGTATACAATATACAAAATTGTTAAGTAATAGGATGATCAAATAAATAATTACATGATAGGTTTGAGTGCATAAGGATTCCATTCAAAATAGTCAAAAAGAAGGCTTACCAAATCTAGTCAAATCCCCCATAGGTGCATAAAGCAGTTTCCAAATCTATGAAGATGCTCACGAATTTACTAAGTCAAGTGGGAAAGCTAAAGAGGGATGGAAATAAAATTCATACATGATTTTATTTGGAGAAAAGTATGGATGATGATGTGGGAAAAAACAAGGCAGTTACACCTAGACTAGCTTTTCCTTTTGCCTTAAATCAGCTATAAAGCAAGGCATCTTTTCAGAAAAAATAGATATGTGCTTTAGAGAATCAGGAATAAAGCAAACTTGCTAAAATTGGTTTCCAGTATGTTTCCCAAGCACTCCATGACTCAGTTTTAGCATGTGTTCACTTCTAGGACATGTAGAAGGAAACTAGGATAGAATGGAATCTAGGAATCTAGGTAATAAGACAAAAATGATTAATTAATGTCAAATGAAGGTAACTATGGGTTCATTATTCTAACATTTGCATTGAATATAGGAAATTTCATGTCATCGCTAGCCATCCTATTCCTTTGTAGTACTAATTCACCAAAATTAGATGGACCACTAGTAGGAACTTTTTGACCACTATATTGACTTTGTTATTACTTTGATTCAACAAAAAACACTTTGATACACTTTTGGCTCTTACCTATGATGCCAAAGATGCATGCGGAGTTGTAGGTATGTCACGGTCTTGGATTTGGTATGGATCTGAAACCTCTTCCTCATATTCATAAATAAGTTGAGACTCCTCATCCTCATCTCAAGAATCATTTTTGAGTTATGGCACCAATTCGTACTCCCCTCCTCCTGCAACTATCTCTTCTTTTCGTAGTCCTTCTCCTCTTATTCGATCGGAATATTATTCTGCTCCTTAGGTTTCTGTAGTGATAAAGGGCATATTCTCATGTTAAGCATTGAAAAATAGTTCATGACATAAATTATCAACAAAAATAATAGAAATAAGAACCAAATAAAATAATCTAAATCTTAAATTGTTTAAACTAATCGCATTGAACTTGTGTCTATTTTAAAATTCAATGCTTTTATTTTATGACACATAAATGACTTGAAAAAAATTAGTATTGCATCATATTAATATCCATGTTGCATCGTTGACCTTCCATATGCTGGAAAACGTTCCAATTCAAACCTCCATTTCCCATTCGAGGGCTATATATTGAGCCATTGTGAAGCATTGAAGGAGGAGAAACTTTCAGAGTAAGGAAACAATGTGTTACAGAGAGAAAATTCCTATGGCTTGGGGTGTACCACAACAGACAGAGAAACCACAGAAATCAATCCCTTCTCCATATGCAAGAGAAATAAAACATCTAACACTAAAGGATCTCGAATCATACCTTATTCCGAATGATTGAAGTAGATCCCCGTTGAGCTTTTTCCAATCCCGCTTGTGTTAGCAATTTTCTCACAACAATAGAAAACAAGACAAACATGCTATATAATATGGTGTTAGATCTATTCTATCATATATAATCAATAATGTATAAGAAATTAAACACATACATGGATTCAATATTCATTTAAATGCACATTATTGGACAGGAAAAGATATTTCTATTAATCAAATTAGAGATTACACAGGTGACAACCTATGTCGGAACGTCTGCGAACTGGAGAAACTGAGTCCTCCACCTGAGCCTCCACCACCTCAATCCTCCATCTCTCGATAGAAATATCACAAGAAAAGGAAATCTTGGGAAGAACACAAAGTTTTCCAAAGGGACAAAGGGATGCAGACTCAAGTATAAGAAATCTACGACAACAATGGACTATAGTTTTCTTGCTCTTCAATTTCTCTCCTTCAATGTATCCAAGGGGTTCCTTATATAGTTCTCCAAATGGGTAATGGAGGGTCAAATCCGAGTGATATAAAGGTATATGGAAGGCCAAGAGACAAGTGGTTTGGACACACATCAAGGAAAATTACAAAAATATTTGGACTTATGCACATATCCCGATGTATGCAGGTTTGAGGTCGATATACATGTATATACACGAGAAGGGGATTAAAAGTCACATATAAAAAATAACAAGTGTTTTTAGCGATGAACTTGGAAACATCAAAGGTACAATATTGGTACATGGGGTCCAAAGAGTCTTCAGAGGAACAGGGAAGGCCATAAATGTGTGATCAACCATATGTGGTAAAATCTATTGTAACAGATGCCCCCTAATGTGTGAGGTCAGAGGGGTAACATGATGGCCGAAATACGTTATAAATCCATCCCAGAAGTGGAGTGATGAAGAACTAGGTGGAAGAACTAGCCATCCAATAGTATAGTACAATAATAAATCTCTGTATATGACTGCAAATACATATAGCAATCTCGGATACATAAGAGTACAATGGCCATGAATAGGCATGATATACAAAATGTGATGTGTGATCATCACCACATACAATATATAATAGATCAAAATCTCCATGATGAAGATATACAAAGGATCAAAATATATGTAATGGATCAAGATCTCTATAATAGCTGAAAATATCTAACATAGACTGGAATCAAGTCACGAGAGTTGAAATCTCATGAAAAATGGCACGATCAAGGAGGTAGCATATGTGGAATGCCACCAATATGGAAATTATTCTACACAAATTTCTATGAGTAAATGTCCTACTATGTGAATAGAGGTGTCGAGGTTGAACATAGTAGTCCATCGTCTGATTACCAGTCATTGATGTATACCATTAACAGAAGTGAGATCACCCACCGATAATGAAAATGGGAATCAAGGTACTACAGTGCAATATAACAAGTGTGAATATATGTGTTGAGGTATAAAAATTGAAAGAATCCATTGATCAGGGGACATTTATGTATTCCCAAAACTAGATATGGAGAGAGAACCTACCGCTAATGACTGTAAGTCTCAAGGCACTTAAATGATTCTAGACTCCTATCCCAGAATAAATGATCTGAAGTCAATGGGATGGAATCCACTGGAAGGAGGGAATTAAGGCATCCCCCATCAACCAACACGAGGTACTTAGAAACATTGTATAATGTGAAAGGACTCGAACAAGATGTGCACAAACCAGTAATAGTACCGGGAATGGCCGACATGCAAATTCAAGACAACTGAGGAATGGCCAACTCAGGATTCAACTTCCTTCGAACAAGAGAATAAAGGAAAATGGTGACTGTAGGTAGGCATCATAGACTCGATATACAAAACGAGGATATCTCTGCAACACAAGAGGCATAAACAGAGGCTCCGTAGGGACTGGAAGCCTAACCAGTCAGTGGAGATAAAATCAGAGAAACGAGTAGATCTCCTAAAGTCAAACTACTAACCCAACCAACAGATTTGATATACACTGCTCTGTTCGAAGGTGACATGACTCGACTACTTCCAAAGGTAACATCTTTTCCTGTCCGGATTTTTGGTTTTTTAATTTTTTTTTGGACTTTTTCAGATATTTTGAAAATCTTGAAAAAGAATAAAAGTGATTTATAGTTACAAATATAGGAGGAGACGAGTGTCAAAGGAAAAACAAACTAGTTCCAAGTAGCGAAACATACCTATGATCAATGCAAGGAAACATGTGCAGGATAACGAAACTTGGGGAAAGTCCCCTCCCGGTAAAAAAAGGGGGATCAAGCTACAAAATATATGTAAAAAGGATCTTCTTGGCTAGAAATGAGACAATCTCGGGCTATATGGCTGATAATCAAAGTCAGGGAAGCTAGTATAAGGCTCAATAAGGCAAGCAAAACTCATGATAATGCAATTACAACTTGACATATACAAGGGAGTCCCAGGAAAATGGCCAACAAAAAGTTCAAGAGGAGCATGAAGCTCTTACTAAAGAACATGGTGAGACTAAAAGAGACTCCCAGACCTAAGAGAGGACTGACAACATGGGTACCAAATGCAAAAGGGAGCTAGCTAGGGTACCCATGTATAGGAAATCTTTACCATTCACATAGTACCACTTCTAACAACAACATGAAGGTTCCATGATACCATGGAATGGGTTCGTACCTAAGGTTAAAATGAAATGGTCATAAGGCCATGAAAAATGCAAGCAGATATGAAATCCTAACCTATATGCCAGTTTAGACATGATACTTGTACTAGGCACGAACGGTTCAAAGACCTCAGAGAGAGTGTGCAAAAACATGGACCCTACATGACAACAATATTATTCCAAAATAGATGGAAATAGTCAGTAAAGAGTCCAAACTATAGGATGTAGGGAGGATTTATCATGACAATTCCATTCAAAGGAAATAGTGCGGCAGACGATGGGACATAAGAAGGAAAGTAAGGTGTAGACCCAACAATCACGTAACCACTACCACCCCCATGAGGATGAACAATGGTGTAAACACCAAGCGAAGGGAATAAATATCCTCCACAAATGGAGTAGAGGATTGAATATGACCATTCCTGAATCCATGAGTACGGTAAGGGGCTATGATGCCCCCAAGTTTGACACCAAAGTCCATACTAGGGCTAAGGACGGGTGACAATATACTAGGCATGCTGAAAATAAAAGGATCCAAACTCAAGAGAGCATAAATATACTCAAGTAACCGTGGTCCCAAAGGCCAACTAGCGCACATAGAACACACTCTTAAGGAAATATACAGCCAAAATACAAGCAAAACAAGGGGAGGATATGTGAGCTCCCGAATGCAACAGGTATGTCTCGCCTAGGAGAGGATCGAAACTCCCATACACTACAAGAGGAGGTATGTAACCAATTGTAGTGCCCCTTAGCTTCAATACGTAAAGCGACTGTGTTTTCCAAACCCTACCTCGCAAGGACACCCACAGAATAACCTCTACAAGTACCCCCTATGATACCTAGGTAAGGAAACTAAGGTCACCCCAATATAATCAATGCTTAGGCGGACAGTCACAGGCAAGATTGACCGTATGGGTAGGGTAGCAAAGCCCAAAACTCAAAAAGAGCCCCCAAATACGAATACAATCCTGGAAATGTCTTCAGCGCTCACAGAAAGTGACCATGGGTCATCCCAATCACAATCACGTGCGCTACGTCGTGCTTAACTCTTGTGTAAGAGGAGCGTCCTGAGAAACACTAATTATACCAAGGGTTTCACACTCTCACCTGAACAAACACCTAATTGTTTCATTTATTGGTCTTGGAGAATTAACTTACAATGAACTATTCCAAGACCCTAACACCTAATCTTGTTGATGCACCCTAGAAAAGAAAAGAGTGTAATTCATTTTATTATACGTTTATTTTAAATGCCTATAATTACTCAAAGAGAAAAATACCGTGCAACCAATGGCATTATGACTCAGCAGTGAAATAAATATGCACACCATAACAAACAATGCTAAGTGCAATCTTTGTCAAATGAAAAATAGGGTATGCCACTACATGAGATNAATAATTCCTTCAATGTTAATGCAATCCTTCCTATATGAAAGCCTAAATACAACTCTCATCCAAGCAATCCAATGCAAATACCTCCTCAAATCCATATGCAAGATGCAAGTAAGAATGCAACTATTTTGTATTTTCAATATAAAAGAATGAAAATGAAATAAAAGTCACTAAAGCTCTCAGCCTCTGCAGCAAGTATAAAACACAATCCCAGCAAGACGCCGAGACAAAAAGAGTGATGCACTAATGGAAAAACAAAAAAGGAGATAAATGACTAGAACTATTTCAAAGAAAAATCAATGAAAAAGCAGTCTCTAGTCACAAAATAAGCATCCAACAAACAACATCATAACCCAGGAAGACCCAACCACACTCACAACCCACCCAACAACTTCCCACAACATCAAACTCAACCAAAAGGGAGGATGTACACGACTGTTTAAAGAAAAGCTACGTATGTACGCAACTTTTGGCCAAAAATATGCATGTATACATGGATTTTGGCTAAAAACCTGCATGTATACGCAATGTTTGGCCAAATATCCATGTATGTACGCAACTTTTGGTCAAAAACCTGTGTATACAAAGAAGGCAGTGGGGAAAAGTAGGCCAAAGGTCAAACCAATAAAGGGGAGTGTCAATGGATGAACATACTATAAAATGTGACACAGAAATGCAGAGAAATAGAGAGAAAGTCAATAATATCAATCACATTGTGTCCCCAAATCCCAAAGAAAAACAAGGAACCTCCCCAGTATGGTCGCCAATTCTGTTACGAAGAGAAACTTCCTATGGCTTGAGGTGTACCACAATAGACAAAGAAACCACAAAAATCAATCCCTTGCCCATATGAAAGAGAAATAAAACATCTAACACTAAAGAATCTCAAATCATACCTTATTTCGGACGGTTGAAGTAGATCCCCATTGAGCTTTTTCCAATCCCGCTTATGTTAGCAATTTTCTCTCAACAACAACAAACAAGACAAGCATGCTATAAAATATGGTGTTAGATCTACTCTAGCATATATAATCAACAATATATAATAAATTAAACACATCTATGGATTCAATATTCGTTTAAATGCACATTATTGGACAAGAAAAGATATTTCTATTAATCAAATCAGAGATTACACAAGTGATAACCTCTGTCGACATGTCTACAAACCAGAGAAACTAAATCCTCCACCTGTGCCTCCACCATCTCAATCCTCCATCTCTCAATAGCAAGCTCACAAGAAAAGGGAATCTTGGGAAGAACACAAAGTGTTCCAAAGGGACAAAGGGATGCAGACTCAAGTATAAGCAAGGTACAGAAACAATGGACTATAGTTTTCTTTCTCTTCAATTCCTCTCCTTCAATGTATCCAATGGGTTCCTTATATAGTACTCCAAAGGGGTAATGAAGGGTCAAATCCGAGTGATCTCAAGGCATATGGAAGGCCAAGTGACAAGTGGTTTGGACACACATCAAGGAAAACTCCAAAAATATTTGGACTTATGCACACATCCCAATGTACGCAAATTTGAGGTTGATATCCACGTATATACGTGAGAAAGGGATTAAAAGTCACATACAGCAAATAACAGGTGTTTCTATGGATGAATTTGGAAACATGAAAGGTACAATATTGGTCCATGGGGTCCAAAAAGTCTACAGAGGGATAGGGAAGTCCATACATTTGTGGTAAAATCAGCTATAACACTATGGTGAAATTTTATTCATATATTCTTGAATCTGCATCCCTTTGTCGTTGTTGATAGAACTCTTTATGTTCATCTCCCACTATCTCCATTTTCTTTGTGAGATTTCCTTGATATGGAGGATTGAACTGGTGGAGGCACTTGGTTTCTCAGTTCTGATGAGTTGTCGACAAAGGTTGTCACTTAATTCTACTTATGTTTTGAATTAATAGAAATACTCTTTTCTCATCCAATTTCATGTGTAAATGTTATAAATATATTTTCATGGGTATATTTGCTTCATACATGTTTAAATGTATTATTCTAGAGTAGGTGCTATCATTTCATGAAGATATTATATACTTGGATATATTTGTTGTTGAGGGAAAGTTGTAGGTTTCAAGCATCAGATTGAAAGCTTAACGATGGACTTCTTCAAACTTTAGGTTGAGGTCCGGACAGTTATTTTGATTGTTAGCATTTACATTTAAATGGAATATTTAGGATTATATTTGATTTCTGGTGTCATCCTATCTATTTTTCTCCACCCCAAGACATAGGAATATTTTCTCCATAACAAAATTAGCGACCCCACTAGGGAAGTCTCCTTTTTGTTGTAGTTTTTTGGGTGCATTTTTGCTAGAATTGCTTTTTTTATTTGGATTTATATGTTTCATTTATTAGTATAGTCATCTATAAAAAGTATCTTCGAGTGATTTGGCCTCAACTTGTTTTTTTTTTCCTTTATTTTGTGTATGCGGGTGACATTGGTGACACTTGTGTATATACGTAGGATGTCCCATAGAAGTTCATGTACATACGTTGTTGTTCTTTGAACAGTCACGTACACTTCAATTTTTACTTGATATCTTGGTTGGAGTAATTGTTAGGTGGGTTGTGACAGTTTTTTATTCTTCTAGCATCTCTACATTATCTGTTGACTTCTTTTATTGTGACTGGAAACTCCCTTTTTATTAGTTTTTTTAGGAAATTTTTTTTGTCATCTTTCCACTTTTTGTTTTTATTTTAGTGTATGAGTCATTGATTCTTTTTGTCTTGATAGCCTTGTGTCTTTGTACTTAATACAAGGGATGAGATTTTTGTGATTCTACTTTGCATTTTCATTCATTGATTTCGAAAATAAAAATATATTTTCATTTTTCACCTTGCATTGGTTTTGCTTGGAATGGAATTGCATTCACATATGAAGAGAAATTAATTATTTTTATGCATTTCAGTTAGTGGAATACCATCTTTTCATTTGAAAAATAAGTACTTAGCAATTATGTTTTCAAGTGTGCATATGTACTTTTCTTGTTGATTCATAACATCACTAGTTTCACAGTCATAACCCTTTAGTAACCACAACTTATTAAAATTAATGATTCAATTAAATTTGATTAGAAATATTTTATTTTATAGGGTACACCAAGAATCTTAGCTTTTAGAGTCTTGGCATAGGATTGTGTGAGTAAACTCCTACAATGCTATAAAACAAAAACAATTACGTGTCTGGATAGGGAGAGGAGAAATCCTTGATATAATTGGTGTTCTCAGGAAGATCCTCTAAAACATGAGTAAATCACGAGTAAACACTCATGTTTATGGTAGGGATATCCCTCCATTAGCTTTAGTGAGCCCTGAAGATATTTGCAGGATCTTATTCGTATATAGGGGATTTTGATGTAGGCTTTAGTACTTTCGAGCTTTGGGCTTACCTACCCTACCCATACAGTGGATCCCACTTGCAAATATCTTCCTAAGCTTTGGTTATATTAAGGTGGCCATAGTTTATTTTCTTAGGTACCACATGGGGTACTTATAGAGTTTATTTTGTGGGTGTCCCAGACATGTAGGGGTAGGACGACACATTCTCTTTATGCGCTGAAGTTGAGGGCCACTATAATTGGTCACGCACCTCTGCTTGTAGTGTATGGGAGTCTCAGTCCTATCCTAGGAGAGACATACCTGGTGCATTAATCGGAAGCTCATTTATCCTCATTCCTTGCGTGTGTGCATCTACCCTAGATTCTTTAGGGGTGTGTTATGTGTTCACTAGATTAGAGACCATTGTAACTTGAGTATTTCTTCATAGAGTCATTATGGATAAATTTATAGCTCTCTGTTAGTCTCTTCATTTAGCAATATTACCACCTTTCTATCCTTCACAACATATTTACAAGAGGTGAAAACCTGATACCATCCCTCTTTCTGATAGAGGATTTATTTCGATTTTTATGATGAATACAACTTCTGAGAAGTTATAGCTCCCTCTGACCCCTTCATGTGCTTTGGGATGAGGAGCTCCCAGGACTCCTTCTTCATCTACCTTGTTGGTCCCAGGGACTCCAACATACACTTTCCCTCATACTTCTAGTCCTTCTCACCTCATAATAATGAATCCTTTTGAGTTTATTTGTTCTTTGGACAATGTACCAAAATTTTCCTCGAGAGGGTCTAGTATTGAGGCTCAGTCCATGCTCTTTACCTTGAATCCTTATACTTTTGGCATGCAGAATGTATTGATTATTATTCCATCATCCTCTTAGTTCCTATTAGTAACCCTAGTGTTGTAATTAGGGGAACGTAGGCCCATTTCACTACGTATCAGTTCAGAGGTGGTTATATCGCTCCTTCTACTCCATTTTTTGGGGAGTGGCCACCACATTCATCATTTCAACACACCAATGGTAATACTTTTTTGGTTGGAGGTGGATATGTAAACATTAGGTCAATGGCTTATATCCCATATTTTGTCCCATCTTCTACTGCACCTATTTCTTCAAATGTGTTCCTTATGATAAACTCGCCTCATACTTTGATTGGTCCATTGGGAGGGAATGTTTCTTTTAGTATGGCTCCCCCTTCATTTGACATACCTTTGTCGGGAGGATACATGCCTCCTCTAGTGTCTGTGGGAAATCCAACCCATCAAATGGTTAACTTTGGTAATGTCGCTCCCTTTTCCCAAGGAATGCACCATATGCAAATTATTGTGCATCCTTAAATGGCTCATATGGTAGGAGGTTACTATCTAACTAGTCAAAGTCATGGACTTTATCATAACCCTCCTTGTAAGAACCAATATTTCTATGGGGCATGTAATCAAATATCGCAACCTAGTCTCCCTTTCTTAGCCATGTTGAATTTTCCTGACTTTTCTAGACTCTTGAATGACCCATTGTTTCAACATATGCATAGCCTTTGGTCCCCACTAAACTTCCTTCAGACATTTCAAAATTTGCGAGTAAGAAGGGTGAGGATCCTAGCGATCATGTCACGCATTTTCATATCTAGTTCTCTTAGAGTTCACTAAACCATGATTTTTTTCGATTGATTCTATTTCAATGCACCCTTATGGGCCCAACCATGAAATGGTATATAGAGGTTCCTAAGGGCACATACCAAAATTTTAATGATATGGCCATGGTATTTCTTAATCACTTCCAGTTGTTGGTCCATTACGACGCTAGAACAAAGTTGTTTTTGAATTTTTATCAAGACAAATATACTCACATCTCTAACCATATTCAATATTGGTGTATACAAAATCATTTTATCAAGGCCAACATTCCATGTGAATTTATATTGGAGTGGTTCCTTAAGTCGTTATTTCCTTATATCTTGAAGGATGTTTTAACATCGAGAGTGGCTACCGAGGAACATGCCATTTTTATAGCTCAATAATTATACTTCATTTATGCTCAGTCCGGTATCCTTTATGAGATCAATCCTGATGCATTGAGATTGAATCATGAGCCCAAGTTCAAGCTCGGGCTACATGTCGATGGCATTGTTGTCTTTGCAAGTGCAAAATTTGTATACTAGGTTATGTATCAAACGAAAAATTTGTAGATTAACCAGTATGAGTTTATAGAAGTTAAATTTGTTTAAATATTGTAACTTCGAAGAATATTCTAAATGTATTTTATTGATGTACCCCAAGGGATATGTCTTATTCCTACGTCAGGATGTTACTATTGTATTTGGTCATCATAGAGTCATGAGGTATCACCTTCATTGTAAGTCGGGACAATAATACCCTAATGAATATAATATAATATTGTTTTGAGTATTCCTAGGTGAAGATAGCCCATTAAGTTTAGTGGGGTCAACTTATTAGGTTAAAAGTCAAGTGACAAAAATAATATAAATAGAGGAGTTGTGTTCCTCATTTAAACACATACACACACACACACACTTTTCTGTATAGTGCATAGGAGAGAGAGAGAGAGACCAGCAAGTAGGAGGATCACCTATTTTGGGTTTTTATCTTATACATCTAAATAGAGGAAGTTTTGTTGGGTTTTCTTCCCCTTGAGGTTTTCCCATTATAAATCTATGTCTATCTTGTGATAATGTTTCTTTTAGTGATTCTGAATATGCAACTGTTGTGAATTTGGATTAAACACTAATGATATCTATCTAATCATATGAATTCTTAACATGGTATCAAAGCTCTCCTGAATAGAACAACTTTCACAAGGACAAAATCTCTCCTCTCCCTTCGTTAAGAAATTAAGGTTTCTACAAAAGTTGGGATTTTGAAGATATGCTTACATAGAAATTTGTGCCTCCCTAGAGCACATATATTGATCCCTAGTTTAAATTTTTGAGTGGGTGAATATTTGGGAAATACAAACCCTAGTTTGTCCCTAAACCAAAAAACTACAGAAAACCAAAACCTGAAATCTACAGAAACTAAAATCTTGCAAGAAATTTTTGAAGAGTGAAGATTTAGAATCTTGAGAAACCAAGTGCACCAACCAACTCACCTCATTCAAGTGCATCTCCTAGTAAGTTCATCTTTTCATTTTGAAAATTTTCAATTTTGAGTGACCTCCTAGATAAGATGGGCCCAAGCACTAAGCTTGAGGACAAGTTGGAAGGAATAGAAAACGTATGAGCATGGAAGTATAGAATTGGTCTCATTCTAAGAGAGAATGATATTGACAAATAAATCAAATATGAAGTTGCACAACCGAAAGAATATGAAGCTAAGGAGAAGCACCAAAAGGACCTAATCAAGGAACTGAGGATAAATGTTGATTCTATCAAATATCACTTGATCCCTCAAGTGTCATCTAAAGAGACACCAAAGAAAATGTATGAGGGAAAGAACATCAACATAAATATGAATTTGAAAGCTCAACTAAAGGGTACCAAGATGAGTAAAGGAGAAACCATTCAATATTACTTCACAAGGGTCTCCCAGTTCAAGGAAAAACTAGATGCCATTGGGGACTCCCTTGATGAATATTAACTAGTTATGACTGCTCTCAATGGTCTCACGACACCTAGGTAATCATTCATATAGACTATGTATTCCAAAAAAGAAAGTATGAAGTTTGAAATTGTATGGGAAGATTGCATCCAAGAGGAATCTAGAGTAGCTAACGTAGAAGATCTACTTAAAGAAGATGATAAATATCTAGCCACCCATACCAGAAGAAGAAGATAATCAAAATTCAAGAAGGATAGTCACAAGGATTATAGACCTCCAAAGAAGTTTCAAAAGAAAATAGAAAACAATCAGAAGAAATACTACTCCAAATATCAATGTTATAACTATCATATATAGGACACCTTGACAGAGAATGTCCATTGAAGAATAACAACAAAAAATACATCATGCTCATCTAGTTGAGGATGAGGATGAAGAAAAATAAGAAATACCTCAAAAGAAACAAGAAAAAGAACAAGATGTAGAAAAATATGTATTATTCTCTGCACTCTCTGGGTCTGTAATACATGGAGAAGATACATGGCTTATTGATAGTGGTGCTTCAAATCACATGATAGGGAAGAATCAAACTCTATCAATACTTGAAGAGAAGAACTCTCCTAAGAAAGTATCATTAGGAGACAACTATCAATATCCCACCAAAGGAATTGGTGAATCAAGCTACAAGCTTGACTTTGGAACCTCCATGAAGATGAAGGAAGTACTATATGTAGCAGGTTTGAAACAAAAATTACTTGCCATCTCGACATTAAATAAGAAATGATATAGAGTTTCTTTTATAGATGGACACATACTCATGTGGACCAAATGAAAGGAAATTGAAGATGTTGTGTTCATTGGTGAAGAAGAAGGAGGATTGTACAAACTCAAGGGACATCAAGAAACAACCCTTGTCCATGAGATCAATAGATCAAGAGAACTATGGCATAGAAGGATTTCTCACATCAACTACAAAGCATTACCATATGTGAGGAAGGTGGTAACAAGTTTACCATATTTGAAAATCAATCATGAAAGTATATGCAAAGGATGTAAAAGACGAAATAACATCAAGAATACATTTTCGAAGAGTGAAATAAAGACTAAAGGTACATTGGAATTAATTCATTCTTATTTATGTTGTCTTATTACCTCCACATATTTAAGTGGATATGAATATTATGTTACATTTATTGATGATTATTCAAGAAATACATGTATATACTTCTTAAAGATAAAGAGTGAATTGTTCGAGAAATTCATGGAATTCAAAACCTTGATAGAGAACCATTTAGAAAGGAGAATCAAAACACTCAAAACAAATAATGGTGGAGAATATACTTCAAAAGGATTTGAATCCTTCTCCAAAGAAGATGGAATAAAGAAGGAACTAACCACTCCCTACAATCGCCAACATAATGGTGTTGCGGAAAGAAAGAATAGAACCATTATGGAAGTAGTGAAGACAATGATTCATGATCAAGACCTTCCCATGCATATATGGGATTAAGCAGCAAGAACAATTGTGTATGTGTAGAATATATTATCTCATGATGACCTTGGAGTCAAGACTCCTAAATAAATGTATATAGGGAAGAAACCTGAAGTGAGCCATCTCAAGATATTTGGTTGTCTAGTATATGTTCACATTCCAAAAGAAAAAGAGAACCAAGTTGGATCCTTCTGGAAAGAAGGGAATATTTGTTGGATACTGTGAAGTCTCCAAAGCCTTCAGGATATACATTTCAGGATTCCATCATATAGATATTAGTAGGTATGTAACATTTGATGAAGAAACAACTCTTAAGAAATCGAGAAGGTGTCATCTTGAATAAGTACATGAATATTATGTACCTCCTAGAAATGTACAAGTTGAACCCTCTCCTGAAACAGTAGCATCAAAAGATTATGATATCCTAGAACCTCAAGAACCCACTACTATGGATATATCTCAAAAGAGAAAACCTTCTTGGGTAAGAGAAATCATACAAGAAGAAGAGAAGTATGGAGCTCCAGAAGGCTCCACAAGAACAAGAAGTATGTAAATTTGATGTGTGATCTTGTAGAAAAAGAACCTACCAATTATGAGGAAGCTGTATAGAAGAAAGAATGGTTAGAATCAATAATGAAAGAATACCAGTCAATATTGAAGAATGATGTTGGGATATAGTACCCAGACCATAAAGTAAGAGTATGGTATCTTCCAAGTGGATCTACAAGATAAAACATGCTACTGATGGAAGTATATAAAATACAAGGCAAGATTTGTGGCTAGAGGATTCTCTCAAATAGAGGGAATTGATTATGAAGAGACATTTATGCCAATAGCAAGGTACACTTCCATCAGAAACATCATGGAAATTGATTCCATGATGAAGTGGGATCTACACTAGATGGATGTAAAGACATTCTTCCTGGATGGTGTGATTGAGGAAGACGTATACATAAAACAACCACAAGGATTTGAAGTCAAAGACAGAGTGAATCATGTATGTAAGTTGAAAAATGCTTCGTATGGACTGAAGCAAACTCCTAGATCTTGGTATGGAAGAATATATAGATTCTTCGAAAGATTAGGATTTACCAAAAGTAAAGTTGATCCTAACATTTACCTTAAGGTTATGGATGATGAACCTTTCATATTATTACTATATGTGGATGATATATTTTTGACAGGAAATGAGAAACAAATTGCAGAAAGCAAGAAGAAGCTAGATGAAGAATTGAATTTGAAATATATTGGATTGATGCACTATTTTCTTGGGCTGGAAGTGTGGCAGATCCTAGAAGGAATTTTTCTGAACCAGGGAAAGTATGCAATGGAAATCTTGAAAATATTTAATATGTTCAATTGTAAATCCATGGCCACACCCATGGATACCAACATGAAGTTGTTATATGATGAATCACCATATTTAGTGGATGTGACTCAGTACAAACAGATTATTGGGTCGTTAATGTATCTGACGAATACTAGGCCAGATATATGCTTTGTTGTGAACACCTTGAGTCAGTATCTAGTTAAACCTAGTTGTGTTCACCTGATAGTTGCAAAGCATCTGATGAGGTACCTAAAATGTATGATAGACTTTGGACTATATTATTATAGATATCATGACTATAGATTGCATGGATATATGGATTCATATTGGGCAGGAAGTGTCATAGACAGAAAGAGAACCTCAGGTGGATGTTATTGTCTAGGATCCACCACGATCTCATGGTTTAGAAAGAAGCAGTCCAGTGTTTATCTCATCATGGTTGAAGCAGAGTACATAACATCTTGCTCTGGTAGTTGTGAAGCCACATTTATTTAGAAGTTGATGTCAAGTCTATTTGACATGGAGATGGATACCACAGTGATTTTATGTGACAACCAGAGTTGTATAAAGATGAAAGAGAATAATGTGTTCCATGATAAATCAAAGCACATAGAGATCCTATTTTTACATATTAAGGGATATGGTACATAAGGGAGATATAACACTCCAATATGTGAGTACCGATGAGAAAGTTGTTGATGTGTTGACCAAGCCTCTATCTTGAGTAAAGTTTGAATACTTCCGTAACAAGCTTGGTGTAGTCTGAAAAGACTTTCCTCGCGAGGAGGAATAGTGATGATGATATTGAAGACTTTCCTTGCAAGGAGGAACATTGATGATGATATAGATCTTTCCTCATAGGGAGGAACATTGATGATGAGGTTAAATACTTTCCTCATCAGGATGAATGATGATGATATGAACCCTCTATTAATTCTTGCACATGATCTAGGAACTAGGAATCAAAATCATCAAAGAATAATTAACAAATTACTCATGAATTAGCAATAATTGGAATACCCAATAGG
>LPNX010857162.1:92504-158782 GCA_001517045.1 Pseudotsuga menziesii
CCTCCTCGGAAAGGGGGAGCATGTTAATGATGTGGACCTCCTTGTAAAGGGGGAGTGATGATGAGACGGTCATTAATGATGGGATGGCATTGATGTTCCAGTACAGAAGAGGCCAAGTGCACTTACAAATGCTGATGTCCCTACATTCACTTGTAGATTCCATAGAAAATAACACTCGCTTGGGAGTGGTCCTATCTTTAACAAGATGAGGTTGTTCTATGATGAGTCCTACACTCAGTTGCAGATGATAGGTCTTGAATTCAGTTGTAGAAGAGATCTGCATTCAGTTACAAATGATACTCTTGCTTGGAGAGTGTTCCTACATTCACTTGTAGATTCCATAGAAAACAACACTCGCTTGGGATTGGTCCTATATTTAACAATTCAGGGATGGTCTATGACGAGTCTTGCACTCAGTTGCAGACAACAGGTCTAGCGGATGAGATCTAAATTTAGTTGCATATGATACTCTCACATGGAGAGTGTTCCTACATTCACTTGTAGATGCTATAGAAACTAACACTCACTTGGGAGTTTTCCTAGCTCTAATAGGATGAGGATGGTATATGATGAGTCCTTACGGACTATAGGTCCTACATTCATCTACTAACGAGATATACATTTAGTTGTAGATGACATGGTACTGCATTCATTTGCGGACACTGCCATCTTGTCAATGCTATGGATCCTCCTCATTAAAGGGGAGTAGGCTGATGAGAATTGCATCATCCTTGGACCTATGTCCTAAAGTGATAGGGATTGATCATCCTGCAAAGAGATCATGTGTACTGTAGGTAGTGTTGTGACAAAGGATCGAGAAGATCGAATGATCCAAATTTATGCAGGAATGCAACAGAATACACAAATAACGATAGAAACAAATATGCAGTGGAAATAAAACTTCATTTCATTTATCAATAACTAAAACTTGTTTACATATAGAATGGAAATAAACTAGCTAGAGTGATGTTAATTTATCTTAGAGAAGAGATGTGGTGGCTACATGCCTCTGAAATCTGTGTTACAATGAGGCTCGAAGGCCTATATATCATTGAGAAACAATGGAAACCCTACACATCCAAAAACCTAAACCTAGGAGGTGAAACGCCAGAATGTGGGCCATGTTGGGTAACTTGGTACATCGATTTCCCGGGGTCGTAACATTAGCGTACTACCTCTGTTTGACGCGCATGATGCATTGTTAGAAAGATCTATTTAAGGAATACATCCAAAAACAACAAATATTGAATCTAAAATGGACTCCTATTTTCCCAACCATTCGATGTCGAAAAAACATCGTTTAGGGCCTCAAAACGGCTCCAGAAGTTTAGGACCCAAAAACTGCCAAAAATAGTAAATTGTGCTACAATTAAGGAAACTTGAAAAATGAAAGAAACAATGGTGGGGGTCTAAGAGGAATAGGTGGGTGGCCACAATGGTGGGGGTCTAAGAGGAATAGGTGGGTGGCCACCAATATCCTCCGAGATCATTCCTCCCCCCTTAGGAAGCAATGGTCCCCATTGCGTTGAGTTCCTCCATGAGATGAGGAAACTTCTATTGAACTTGGTCCCTAGTGTGCCACTTTCCCTCATGAAGGAGTTGGCCTGTTTTGACAACTCGATATAGTTGGATTTTTTTTGGCCATCTTTGAGAATTTTTCAACAACCAAAAACACACAGTCATTTCCGTGCTTAGTAGAAGGAAGGCCCGACATGTAATCCATGGAGATGGATTCCCAAGGTCAACTAGGGGTAGGAAATGGAGTATAGAGGCCTTGCTTCTTGATGGATGGTTTGGAAATGGAACAGGCAATGTAGGATCGGATGTACTTCCCAACATCCTATCAAAAATTTGGTCAATAGAAATACTTCTATAGTACTGCCACTGTTTTCTCAACCTTGAAATTTTCGGCGACCCAACTGTAGTGCGCTTCCCAAATAATATTGGCACACTCGCTTGAAGGAACACAAAGGTGTCCCATGTGACATAGTAGTACATCCTGGAGGTGAAATTTTAGAACTTGGTTTCCCTCCAAGAGCGTTTGGTATGTGTGGCTGAATTCTAGAACACTCTTGTAGAGAAGCAGCCAATTAGAAGTCTCATGCCCACAAGAGTTGAGCACGATGGTTATCGCCATGATCGGTGGTCAGCTGAGGCAGTCTGCAACATTATTGGTGCTTCCCTTCTTGTACTTGATGTTCAAATGAAACTGTTGTAGATATGTGGACCACTTCTGATGGAGATCGTTCTGTAACTTCCCTTGTGTCTGCATGAACTGCAGGGGTCGATGGTCTGTGTGGATGATCGTTTCCTTCCCCAAAATGTAATGCTTCCATTATCGGTAAGCCTGTACAATGGAATACATCTCTTTGTCATAAGTTGGATATTTGCGGACTGTGTCAGAAAATGTCTCACTATGATATGCCACTGGATGCCCTTATTGAGTAAGAACTTCCCCAATAGCATAGTCAAAGGAATCTATATCGATCTCAAATGGTTGTTGCAAGTTTGGTAATGTGAGCACTGGGGCATAGAAGAGGCGATGTTTCAATTCTGCAAACATCTTCTGCTAAGTTTTCGACCAAAATAATTTTTCTTTCATTCCCCCCTTGGTGACTTGACTCATGGGCCAAGTGATATGAGAGAATCCCAACACCAACTTGCGGTAGAAATTAGCAAGGCCCAGAAAGCTGCGAATCTTTGTTAGAGTCATTGGGGCTGGCCAATCCTGAATGACTTGGATCTTGGTTGGATCCACAAGTGCCCCACACTCATCAATAATGTATCCCAGATACTGAACCTGGTTCATGCCAAAAGTGCACTTGTCCAAATTGGCACACAACTTGTGCTGCCGCAATGTTTGGAGGACCTGTCAGATGTGGTGGAGGTGCTCTTCCCAAGTCTGGCTGAAGATCAAGATGTCATCCAAGTACTCTACTACAAATGAGTTGGTGAATGGCCACAAGATGTCATCCATCAGTCTCATGAAGGTTGCAGGAGCATTCGTCAACCTGAAAGGCATGACCAAACATTCGAAAAGGCCCTCCTTGGATTTGAAGGCAGTCTTCCACACATCGGTCGGTTCGATCGGTACCTAGTGATACCTGGACTTTAAGTTGATCTTGCTAAAATATTTCTCCCCTTTAAGCTAGTCCAGGAGGTCATCAATCCATGGGATCGGGTACCTATTCTGGAAAGTGATCTTGTTCAGTGCCCGATAGCCAATATAGAGTCTCCAAGTCCCATCCTTCTTCTGTACCAACACAATCAGGATCCCATAGGGCGATGAACTTGGCCAGATGTGACCCTTCTGCAGCAGCTCCTGAATTTTCCTCTTGATTTCATCATTCTCCAGAATAGAGCATTCATAGATCGGTCCATTGGGAAGCGACGCACCTGGGATCAAATCGATGGGGTGCTTGACCAGACAGTGGAGAGGTACCCTGATGGGTGAGGTGAATATGTCCCGGTACTCCTCCATGACCTTGTCCATTTGTTTTTGTCGTATGGAGGGGCCCTGTCTAGAGGTTGTGGCCATGATATTCTTCTTTCCCTGAGGGCGGATAAACAAGAAAACAAACTTCCGAGTTTTGGAAATGAGCTTACTGCATTATTTTGCAGTAACCAAAGAGATAGTGGTAGAAGGTGGTACCTCTGGTATCCTGTACAAATTATTTCCCAATGTAATAATAACAGAGCGAGGTCGGGACTCATACATAACATGTCACTTCCATAAGTATGGTTGACCTAATAATACATCACAAACATCAAGAGGAGCAATATCACATAATACCTCATCGGTGAAAGGCTTGATGCTGTAGGGAAGGAGGAATTGGTGGCTAACGCAGAGATCCTACCCTTGGTGAAGCCACCCAATGGTGTACGGTTGCGGTGTGCTATGCTCAGAAAACCCAACCACTTCACGAACTCTGTTGAAATCAGGTTCTGGCTCCCACTATCGACAATGAACTGTATCAGGGAACCCTTTACCCACATCTGGGAGTGGAAAAGACGCTCCTCCTCCTCTGAAGCCTTTATCTCGGCCACCAGTGACTACTTGGACCGACACCACTTGTGTTGTGATTGGGGCTCTTATGGAACTCACACCACTTTCCCGTTTCCTTCTTCGGCTTTGTAGTGTTTCTCTTTGCTTGCGGATTTGGAATGTTTTCTTGAGTTTCCATGCCTTGGTTGTGTCCTTGGTTCTGTGGTTTGGGGAAACCTTTCCCTTGCTTCTGATTCGTAGATCCAAATTCTTGCTTTTTTTGTTTGAATTTTTGCTCAATTTTGGTAGCATACCGATATGTCGTACCAAGCGAGGAGATGTCAAGGAACTCCATTTCCTCTTGAATGTATCTTTGCAGACAACTGCGGTACTTCAGCACCAAATGTTTCTTTGAATCTTTGATACCCAACTTGGTGCACAGGGTATGGAACAGATTCATCAGCTCATGCACATCTTGATCTCTTTGTTGCCTTAGCATAGTCCATTGTATATACTTGTCCTCATAGCTCCCCACCAGATAATATTGTCCCTTTATGGCATCATGAAAAGAATTCCAAGTGGGTATGAATGAGAACAAAGAGGGTTCCTCCTTGTCCTTTCTCTTATAGTAGGTTTCCCACTAGTCCTTGACATGGGGCCCGGCTTTGAGTAGAGAAAAAGTAATCTTTTCCCGGTCAGAAAAGTCATGAACCGAGAAATATCCTTCTAATAGATTCAACCATCTATATATGGAGTCTGCATCTATTCGGCCATCAAATATGGGAATATCGAAGTTTACTTGTACCTTAAAAGTGGTTACACCTCCAAAGTGGCTTCTAGATGCAGATGCACCGCCAATGGGAAGTCGTTGAAGGATATGGGCGAAGTTATCCATCATCGCATTCCTTTGTTTTTAAAGGGCCTCCTCGAGCAACATTTTGATAGGATATTATGTGCCCCCATCTTTACTTTCATCCCCCATGGGTGGCCATCAATATTTGTGAGGCTGATCTTGCAAAGGTTCGACCAGGTCGGTCCCTAACTCTTTATACCTTGCTCTCGTTGGGGACATGCAAACAAGGATCGAGAAAGAGAAGATTGATCTGATACCACTGATCTGGATTTATGCAAGAATGCAATAGAATACACAAACAACCATAGAAACAAATATGTAGTGGAAATAAAACTTCATTTCATTAATCAATAACTAAAACTTGTTTACATACAGAATGGAAATAAACTAGCTAGAGTGCTGGTAGCTTATCTCTGAGAAGAGATGTGGCAGCTACATGCCTCTGAACTCTGTGTTACAATGAGGCTCGAAGGATTATATATTATTGAGAAACAATGGAAACCCTACACATCCAAAAACCTAACCCTAGGAAGTGAAATGCTAGAATGTGGGCCCTGTTGGGTAACTTGGTACATTAATTTCCCAGGGTCATAACTTTAGCATACTACCTCTGTTTGATGTGCATGATACATCGTTAGAAAGATTTTTTTAAGGACTACATCCACGAACTACAAGTATTGAGTCCAGAATAGACTCATATTTGTACAACCATTTTATGCCAAAAATACGTCATTTAGGGCCTCAAAACAGCTCCAGAAGTGTAGGACCCGAAAACTACCAAAAATAGTAAATTGTGCTACAATTAAGGAAACTAGAAAACTGAAAGAAACAATGGTGGGGGTCCAAGAGGAATAGGTGGGTGGCCACCAATATCCTCCTAGATCATCGAAGTGCTGCTGCAGAGGATTGAGAATATCGAAGTGTTGCTACAAATGATTAAGAAGATCGAAGCGCTGCTATAAGGGATTGACAGATCGAAGTGTTTCTACAAAGGATCAAGTGATCGATTGTTGCATAAGATGAAGACTCAGTGTTGTAGAATATGGTGTTCTAGTACTGAAGATATTGAAGATATTCTAGTAAATGTTCTAGTTTCTTATGATTGTTGAAAACTTACTATGACGTATATATGTATTACCTTGATACTGATGAAGATTATTTATTGTCACTCCTATAGTCGATGATGTTGTTGCAGTATATACCATTCTCATTATAATGGAGTGTTGAAATATTGTAACTTGAAAGACTATTCTAAATGTATTTAACTGATGCACCCCAAGGGAGATGTCTTATTCCTACATCAAGATGTTACTATTGTATTTGGTCATCATAGAGTCATAAGGTATAACCTCCATTGTAAGTCCGATCAATAGTACCCTAATGAATATAATATAATAGTGTTTTAAGTCTTCCTAGGTGAATTCAGCCTAGTTATTTTAGTGGGGCCATATTGTTAGGTTAAAATTCAAGTGACAAAAAGAGTATAAATAGAGGAGTTGTGTTCCTCATTTAAACACACACACACACACTTACATATAGCGCATAGGAGAGTGAGAGAGACATACCAACAAGGAGGAGGATCACCTATTTTGGGGTTTTAACTTGGGTGAAATCATGGATCTGTGTGTCTATTTTGGGGGGGGTTATGAGAAAAGAAGTGTTGTTTTTGCAAGTTTGTCAACTTCGAGCAAAGAAAAATAAGATTTGTATTTATAATTTCATGTGGTAGTAAAAACAAAACTTGTAGAGAATTGTGTTAGTTGTCTATCGATTATTTTTTAGATTTTTTATTGGCATTTGATATGTCATTTTTGCAAGTGTTTGATAATATGTTCTTAATTAATGAAATTATGATAAATAGTCATGTTTTTAGACAACATTTTATTCATTATTCAACTATTGTTTATAAAAAACAAAATATGTTATGATGATCTAGACATATTGTACTAAAATATGCCTATAAGTTTGTATCGAACAGCCGCATGTAATAAATATTAGAATTTTTTGAAGTGGACCAATCTGAAAAACTAGCATAAAACTGACATGTTTATTTTGACACAGCATCTTCCCTATTTTCCTATTCAAAACAAAAAAACTAAAAGTACCCTTTTAAAGAAAACATGTCAATGTTTTCTACCATGATTTTTCCCAATTTTTTCATCGTGTCTTTAAGTTATTGAATTTTCATTTCAATGAATTTTATTAAATTTTGAAGCAATTCAGACACCTTCTAAGAAATATAATAAATAAAATTAGTGGATCACACCAAATTCAATAAAATTCGCATCTATAGAAAGTAGATTGAATTATGCAACTAGTGGTAATATTTGTGAAGAGAAATTCTAAGTATTTGATATGATCTGATCTCTTCAAAATTGGAAGAAGAGTCAGAAATGGGATGGAATACCATTTATTAAAATTTACATGTTTTTTAGATGAACTTGTATTTTTGCCGAAAAACAATAAAATTTCGGCCGAAAGTTAGTTTTAACGGACAAAAAAGAGTTCGACCGAAATAATAGTTCGGCCAAAAAACCCTATTGAATTTTTTTCGTCGGCCGGAAAAAAACTTGAAGCATTTTATTGAAAAACCATTTCGATTCATATTTATAAGAATCATGTATACACATATTTTCGCATTTTTTAAAAAATCACCATTTTACACAGTTACAAACGAAGGCTCTTTTTCTGTTAAGCGTTCTTAAAACTTATCTTCTAAGATGAAGGATCTTTTTCTTTGATAGTAAACATTCTTTTGGAAAAATTGTTATGGTAAAATGTTCTTAGAAACTATCTTCTAAGATGGAGGCTCTTTTTCTTTGATAGTAAAGATTCTTTTGGGAAATTTTTTATGGTAAAATGTTTATATAGTAAATTTTTTTTAGAAATGATCTTCTAAGGTGGAGACTTTTTTTCTTTACTAAATATGTTTCTGGGAAATATTTTATGGTACAAATTTTCTTAAAAATTCTTCACCAATTTATTCTATGGTGCATTTTTTTATTATTATTTTGAGCAATATTTTATGGACAAGTCTTTTAAGGTGAATTTTATTCTTTGATGATTAACATTATCTCGATGGAAATTTATTCTAAGGTGGAGGTATACATTGAATAATTATGGGCAACAAAAAAGTGTGAAAGAGGAAATGTGATCGCACTCGAGATGATGCCTTACATAATGAAAATAAAAGACTCAAATACCATGAAAAAAGAAACAAAAGAGTACAAATATTGAAGACATCGTTAATGATGATGTAATTAGAGACTTGGATCAAAATATTGATGATATGAATGTTCAAAATCAAACTCAAGAAAAAATTTGAACCAGGTATGTACAAATATTGTAAATTTGTTTAAAATGCAGTAACTAGTTTTTGTAAATGATTGTATTTTTTAAAATAATTTCCAAATGCAAATACGGATTTATGTCCTAATATTGATCAAGATGTTGAAGACATTGAAGAATCTCAAAACGATGCAAATATTCAATCCAATAGAGGTATATATATATATATATATATATATATATATATATATATATTGGTTATTAAAATATTTTAAACCATGTAATTATAATTATATTTTTTATGTTTCAAGTTAAGTATATTTGAAATATGCTAAATTAAAATTGAAATTGAAATATATATAGTTGGCTTCATCATTGAAGACAACATGTTACAGAATGTTGATAGAGAAAAATTCAAAAACATAATGCCTTACCATATTGTATGATATCATGCTGAAAATATGCATGAACAATTTTTGGGAAAAGAATTAGTGGAAACACAAGTTCAAATTTTGAGGTGTTTGTCAATCTCCAAGAAGTTGAGGGAAGCTTGGTCATTATTGGGTATTAAAAAGAAGACAAAAGATTCAAAGGTGATGTGTTACAATAGTAATCCAACCCCTTAGTACATTATTCTATGTCCCTAGTCAATTTTATTGATTTTTGCATTAATACACTATGGTTTTGGACTTAGGGTGCTTAGTTGGACAAATAACCAGTTAAATTAGGGAATTCACACCCACATGACCGCTCCAGCTCAGTAAAACCTCCACATGTGTGCCCTCATCATTTTTTTTGCACTCCCATTCATTGAATGTGGACATTATGGTTGACGAGGAGCGCTAAACGTGGATTTTTTCCAATTTTGGACTGATTTTGTGCATTTAATGCCACCTAGAGCCTCTCACTCACCTATTTTTGCACACCCACTCATGACAAGGAGTCATGATTTCTCCATGTCACTTAATCCATTTCCACATAGCAATGCGTGGCCATTTGGGCTGGTTTGCAGCAAGTTTGTCCCACCTATGGGGGATTGAGGCCAATTTGGCCAATCTCACATGTACAATCATTTTGGGATTAACAAGCCTCACGGACCACTTAAGATGTAATATAAACCTGTTCTAACATACTTACATGTTATATAGACAAATAGTAACCTATTTAAGTTCACATTGCATGTGTAAATTTGTTCTCCTTTAATGGTTTTTTGTTGGTTTTGCATCAGATTCGATTTGTGAGTTTCTCTAAGGCTCCTAGATATTGGTGTAAATCAAAATTCTCACATCGTATCATATTTGAGTGTATTTTAGTGAGTTCTAGATCAATCCTGAGAGTTTTGAGCTGCATTTTTTAAAGAAATTCCAGATAAAATTGACTGGTTTTTGCAAGACATTTGACAATTTCATCACCATTAGCGCATGCATAAATTGAAGCAACCCACATATTTATAACACCTTAATCTTGTTTGATTGGAAGGAATATATGGTTATTCAATTGAGTTCCAAGGGTCTCTACAAAGTTACCATGGGCACAGAGGTGGAGCCAAACTCTGTTATAGAGAAAGCCAAGTACTTCAATAGACTAGATGAAGCATGTGGATTGTTATGCCTGAGTATATTAAGAGATATTTTGTTCCACATAGACATTTTAACAACCCCAAATGAAGTATGGGTAAAACTAGAGACACTCTTTGGGAAAACTGATGAACTTAGAGGACACCAGCTTGAGAACGAGCTCATCAGTCGGATCCCAGTGCAATATGACACTATCCATTATTTATTCACCAAGTTTAAGTATCTTTTGTTTCAGCTAAATAAATGTGGTATTGAGAAGAAAGAGGATCATTTGATAATGTCCATCCTTTCAAAGTTGGGGCCATAGTTTTCAGTCTTTGTCAGCACATTTAATTTTGGCAAGCTAACACTTCAAAATTGGCAAATGCCAAGTCTAGCTAGCTTCATGGAGTCCCTTACCCAGGAGCAAGACAAGATAGTCCAAATGTTAACCATAAAGGCTAAGGATCAATCCTTGGCCATGGTATTTTTGAATACTTCCAAGGGAAAGCAGAAAGAAAAGAATTTGAAGCTTCCAGAGGAGAGGAAATCATAAAAACCCAAATCTAGTGATGGGGGTTTGAATCCTCCCAAGGAGAAGGACAAGAAAGGGAAAGAGAAAACCAAATGCACCTATTACCACAAGGGATGGCATCCAGATATCTCATGCATGAAGAAAACCATTGCCCAGATGGCGCAACTGTTGGAGAAAAACAACATCCATGTCCCAGATGGCGCAAGGAAGAAAGATGGCACCTCCAATTCAGACAACAAGGAGAAATGGCATGCCTTGGTAGAAGGTACCTCCAATTTATCATCCTTCAGCATTGATTCAAGGGCTTCTAGACATATGGTCACCATGCATTTAAATGTTGTCCCAATAGTTCGAATGGGAGATGACTCTGAAATCCAGACCAAGGGAATTGGTAGGATTGATTTCAAGCATGGTTACTTCAGTGATGTGTTATATGTACCGGACTTGGAAGCAAATTTGTTGTCATTGTTATATTTTAAACATTAAGCTAGCATTTAGTTAGGATCTTTAACTGAGAGAACAACAAGCACAGCAATCAAACACAAGAGACAATGAACACAATGTTTTTCCTCGGGGAACCATAAATGGAGAAAACACCGCAACTTCCTCAGAGATATAATCAGCACCAAAGTGAAACCCAAAAATAGTAAGATGATCTCCTGACAGTAGTAACCTCTTTCTTCCTTGCCCCAGTGTCTTTCTCTTCCTTAGCTATACGCTACAACTGAGTGTGAGTGAGTGTGTGATATATAGAGAGGCTAGCTCTTTATTTATACTAATTCCCGACTTGACTAAACCCAACTAGGGCCGAATTCACTAGGTGAGTCTAATAACCCTAGTGCCCTAAAACTGCAGGGACTTTAACCCTTAGACAATAGGAGAGTTAACCACCTTGACTTGACATGACTTGTTTACATTATAGAAACTTCCCGATAGGAACATTAGGGTATGACATGACTCAAGTACATTACAAATACATCCCGAAATAAACATCGGGTTACAATACATAAGAAATACAAGTGAATACATTCCAAAGTTACAATTACAACAACACTCCCTCTTAACTAGGAAGGTATTCTCTCGACATAATTTTTCAGCACAAGTCTTCTTCTCTGTAACATCTGGATCATCATCGAGTCTTTGTCATCTTCACCTTCAAGTCATCTCTATCTTCAATTCATCTTCATATTCAAGTCATCTTCATCTGGATCTGGATCATCGTCACTGGATCTGGATCATCCCTCGATCTGGATCATCTCTGTTGGATGATCAACACCGAATATTCATGGGTGCTATCTCATGATTCTTCTCATCATAGGAATTTCTACAGAGCCAGCCCTTTTTCATGCTGGTTGTAGGCCTAACCTCCATGTAGGTCTTGTCCAGCACTTATATCTGACCCTAAGTCAGAATGACCTGCCCAGCACTTATATTAGATCATGTAGGAACCAATCTTATAATCATATCAGAAAGGAAATGCCTAGCACTCACATCTGACCATGTGGGAACACCTCCCACAACCCTATCAGAAAGGCCCAGCACTCACATCCATTCAACCAATGATTGAAAAGGCCCAGTACTTACACTTGTCCATGCGAGGAACCAATCCTCCATGCCAAAAAGCTCTGCACTTACATCTGAAAACCAATGTCAGAAAGGCTCATCACTTATATTTGACCATGAAAGGAACCAATCTTTCATGCCAAAAGGGCTCTGCACTTACATCCGTTCAACCAATGATCTGAAAGGCGTGCACTCACATCTGATCATGTAGGAACCAATCCTACAGTCTTATCAGAATGACCCCTAGTCCTAGACTGAGATACCTAGTAACTGACCAGGCACCTCCATTCCTATAATGGCATTTAGTGCTTCCTTCTGATCATGTAGGAACCAATCCTACAGTCACATCTGAATGGCTCATCCCTCACATGTCACATGGAAGGAACCAATCCTCTCACCATGACAGAATGGCTCAACCCTTACATCTGACCATGGAAGGAACCAATCCTCTCACCATGTCAGAAAGGTACAACACTTACATATGACCATGGAAGGAACCAATCCTCTCACCATGTCAGAATGGCTATGGGTCTCATCATTTTCCCTTGGAGGAAACCTCGATATGGAGAACACCAAGATTCTCCCTGAAGTACTCAAAATTCACCATATCCAATGGCTTCATCAACACATTAGCTATCTATTCCTCCATCGCAACATACTGGAGCTTCACTGCTCCCCTCTACACCATATCCCTGATATAGTGATACTTGATCTCGATATGCTTCAACTTGTCATGGAACACTGTATTCTCTGAAAACTTCATGCAACTCTGGTTGTCACAATGTATACAAGTAGCATCCATCTGGAGATCAAATAAATCATACAGCAGCTTCCGCAGCCATACTACCTCATAACTAGCTGAACAAGCTGCGAGATACTCTGCTTCAACTGTACTCAGTGCCACACAGTATTGCTTCCTACTAAACCAAGAGATCACACCTGATCCCATACTGAAGCAACAACCTGAAGTGCTCTTTCTATCGATGGAACTTCCTGCCCAATCTGAATCAACATAACCCTCTAGGTTAATCTTCTGATTTGCCTCATACTTGAGTCCATAATCAATTGTACCCCTCAGGCACCTCAGAATATGCTTTGATGCAATCAAGTGAACATGTCTCGGGTCTGTCAAGAACTGGCTCAAGGTGTTCATAGCAAATCAAATGTCTGGTCTCGTGTTCTTCAAATACATCAAGGACCCAATCATCTAACGATACATTGTAGCATCAACCATCTCTAATGATGCATCACTCAATAGCTTCAGGTTCGATGCCATAGGTGCGGTCATGGCCTTGCAGTCCATCATCCCAAACCTCTTCAGGATCTCTACTTCATACTTCCCTTGTCTGAGGGAGATTCCATCTGCATTCTACCACACCTCCATACCTAGAAACTAATGCATCATACACAAGCCCTGCATTTCAAACTCGATAGCAAGATTTCTCTTCATATCAACAATCAACCCATACATACTTGTTACAAACAGATCATCTAGATACAGTGGGAGCATCACTGGGTTTCCATCTTCAACCTTGTAGTAAAGGTTGGAATCTTCTTTACTCTTGGTAAAGCCCAAACTGGATATAAAGTTGTCAATTCTGTCGTACCATGTCCTAGGTGCCTGTTTCAAACAATACAGGGCTTTCTTCAATCTACACACATGAGAGTCCCTGTCATGTGCCTCAAAACCGAGTGGTTGTTCTACATACACTTTCTCTTCCACTACACCATTCAAGAAAGCAGTCTTGACATCCATTTGGTGTATCTTCAATTTCATTACTGAAGCCAAAGCAAGTACCGATCTGATGGAAGTGTATCTAGCTACGGGTGCAAAGGTTTCTTCATAATCTATTCCTTCTTTCTGGGAGAAACCATGAGCCACAAATATTTCCTTATATTTCTCTATGCTACCATCTGCAACATGCTTGATCTTGTAGATCCATTTGGAAGTTACAACTGACTTCCCTTCTAGTCTTGGGACAACATTCCAAACATCATTTTTCATGATCGATTGATACTCTTCAATCATATCATCCTTCATTTCTTTCCATTCTGTCGCTTCTTCATAGTTGGAAGGTTCTTTATTGATAAAGTCACATAGTAAAGCTACATATCCGGATCCGGATCTGGTTCTCTTTCTTTCTCTTTTATTCTCTTATGGAGCCCCATATCTTTCCAAACCCTAGATAACTTCACATACCCAAGTAGGTTTCCTCTTGTGGGGATTCTTCTCCTGAGGTGGATCTACAGGTCTTTGTGGTTCTTCAAATTCTCGATCTTCTTCTTGAGTTTCTTCATTCATGGTTGTATCATGAATTCTGGATGCTTCTACTTCTTCAGTATCTTCAGTGGGTCTCTTTCTGGATTTGTTGTAAGCTGTGTCTTCATCAAATGTTACATCCCTACTAATGTCTATCTTCTTGTATCCTGGGAAGTATATTCTGTAAGCCTTTGAGCTTTCAGAGTATCCCACAAATATACCCTTCTTTCCTGAAGGATCTATTTTTGTTCTCTTCTCTTTTGGAATGTGTATGTACACTGGATAGCTGAATATTCTGAGATGTCTGACTTCTGGTTTCTTGCCGGAGAAGACTTCTTCAAAAGTCTTGTTCTTGAGTACTCTATGTGGAGTACGGTTCTGTACATACACCATTTTTCTAGCAGCTTCTGCCCATAGATGCATAGGAAGATCCTGATCATGAAGCATTGCTCTTGCAGCTTCCATGATAGTTCTATTCTTCCTTTCTACAACCCCATTCTGTTGTAGATTCTAAGGAGTGGACAACTCCCTCTTAATCCCTGATTCTTTGCATAAGTCTTTGATTTCATTTGATGTGAATTCTCCGCCGTTGTCTGATTGAAAGGTCTTGATCTTCTTTTCTGTGTGGTTCTCGATCAAGGCTTTGAATTCCTTAAATTTGCTGAAAACTTCATCTTTGTTCTTCATGAAGTAAATCCATGTCTTCTTAGAAAATTCATCACTGAAAGAAACATAGTATACATACCCACTTGGTGAACTTGATGACAATGGTCTGCATAAATCGGAGTGGATGATTTCCAAGATTCCTTTTTCCTTGCTCTCGCTACTTGAAAATGTCTTCTTTGTATTCTTTCCTTTTGCACATCCTTTGCAGACCCCTTCATGTTTTTCTTGAATTTTTGGAATACCTTCAACAACTTTACTTGCAAGTGGTAATGCTCTGTAATGTGCAATCCTTCTGTGCCAAAGTTCATTTGGCTCTACTGTTTCATGGACCATAGCTTATTCTGGATGGCCCTTCAGCTTGTATAAACCTCCTTCTTGTTTTCCAATCACTATTGCATCATCAATAGTCTTTCCTCTTGGCCACATGAGGACTTGGCCATCTACAAATGCAACCCTCATGCCTTTTGCATCCAATGCTAATATGGATAGAAGATTCTTCTTTAGTCCTAGTACAAACAAGACATCCTTCATTTTTATAGACTTTCCAGAGTCTAGTTTGTAGGAGGATTCACCACTACCTTTTATGGGATACTGGTAGTCATCCCCAAGCTTCACCTTATGGGGTGAATTATGTTCGGATAGTTTCTCAAAGGATTCCTTGAAACCTGTCATGTGTTTGGAAGCCCCACTGTAAATAAGCCAATCTTTGATTCCATGAGTGACAGTTCCCATGGGAGTGGAGATTAGAACATATTCATCTTCACTTGAAGAGTCTTCACTTTCTTGTTTTACCCTCTTCCTTGGAGGATCATCATCCTCAGTAGTGTGAGCATGATGTCTTCTTTTGGAGTTCTTCTTATTCTTGGATCCATTCTTATTCATGGGACAATTTCTAGCAAAGTGTCCTAATTCATCGCATGTATAACGTCTGAGTTTGGATGAATCCCTTCTTACAGGATTGTTTTTCTAATGAGAATTCTTACCTTGGTGATGATGATTTTCCCTTCTTCCTTTCTTGGAGTGTACTATGAGATCTTGATCTTCACTTCCCCTCTTTTCTTCTCGAGCTACTATCCAAGCTTATTCTTGAGAACATTCTTCCCATAGTCTACTGAACTTGACTAACTTCTTCCTAGCACAGATTCCTTGGATGAAAGAATCCCATGACCTAGGGAGTCCATTCAATGTTGTCATCACAATTTCTGCATTCTCCACTTCTTCATCTATTGCTTCCAGCTGTTCTTTGATATGGGAGACCCTTGTAAAGTATGACTGGATGGTCTCCTCATTCTAGATCTTGACATTCTTCAACTGGTTCCTTAGAGTCATCTTCCGATTGATGTTCTTCCCTTCAAATAGTTTGGTTAGGGCATCAAACATGGCTTTAGGTGTCTTGAGGGAGGACACCTGTGGAATGAGGTGATCCTTGATAGAATCTGCAATGATCCTCTTTTCCATAACCAACTTCTTCTTATGTAAGGCCTTGGCCTCATCTCCCTCTAGAACTGGAACCTCCTCATGGATGTAGGAGTCCAAATCATTTTCTTCTAGGACCAGGGAGATCCTATACTTCCAGGCTTGGAAGTTATCAACTCCCTCAAGCTTTTCATCAATCTTGGTATGATGAGACATCTTAACTGAGAACCTCAAATGGAAATACAAAATATTTTGATCTTACTAGGTCAAGATGTCAGATCTGGATTTGGAGCTGAAATCCTGTAGTGTTGGTTCAGGAGCAGATTAGGGTTTTGCTTTTCCAGAGTTCTGTCCAACCAAATTCTTTGAATTTGATCCCTAACTTCACTTTTGGGGAGGAGATCAATCTAGGCCTGGGATCACTAAAAAATTCCTCTTCTGTGAAAATCCCTAATTTCCGGTAGGAGTGTCGGGTCCAAAACTAAAAAACCTCAGAATTGGATTCTGCTTCGACAAAAATATGTGCCCTAGGGAGGAGAGTTATTCCACCCTATGTTTGCTGAAAATCTATGGAGAGAGATCCAAAAAATAGGAATCCCTAGTTCCTGCAGCTGCACAGTGTCTTCTTCTCAGGTTAGGCCTGATACCATGTTATATTTTAAACATTAAGCTAGCATTTCATTAGGATCTTTAACTGAGAGAACAACAATCACAACAATCAAACATAAGAGACAATTAACATAGTGTTTTTCCTTGGGGAAACCATAAATGGAGAAAACCCCACAACTTCCTCAGAGATAGAATCAGCACCAAAGTGAAACCCAAAAACAGTAAGATGATCTCCCGACAGTAGTAACCTCTTTCTTCCTTGCCCCAGTGTCTTTCTCTTCCTCAGCTATGCACTACATATGAGTGTGAGTGATTGTATGATAAATAGAGAGGCTAGCTCTCTATTTATACTAATTATCGACTTGACTAAACCCAACTAGGGCTGACTTCACTAGGTGAGTCTAATAACCTTAGTGCCCGCGACACGGGGACTTCACTTAGTGAACATCTCACATAGCACATGCGATCGTGGGATATTAAAGAATACCCTTAATTTCCAGAGATATTGACCCAAACTCTTTTTGTTGAAACCCCCTCCCAATACTTAAAACCTCCTCCCCACCCCTTTTTATACCTCAATCCTTATAAACCACCCTACTCACCCCCACCTTAATCCCCTCATCCCCCAAATACCTGCAATATATTGGTTCAATTTTTAATAATTTTAAAACCCACAATATGAACTAACATGATAGGATATTGGTCAACAAGTGAAGCCCCCATGGCCCCAGAACTGCGGGGACTTTAACCCTTAGACAATAGGAGAGTTAACCACCTTGACTTGACATGACTTGTTTACATTATAGAAACTTCCCGATAGGAACATCGGGGTATGACATGACTCAAGTACATTACAAATACATCCCGAAATAAACATCGGGTTACAATACATAAGAAATACAAGTGAATACATTCCAACATTACAATTACATCAACAGTCATTCTATCAAATCACCCATACAGGAAAAACAAAGAGAGTGATATTCACTCCAGACTTGGTAGAGATTGCAGAAATCTCATCATACCAAGTTGTAGCAGTTGGCTACGCAGACCACCATGAGAGGATGTACAAGTTTTAGAATT
Source organism: Pseudotsuga menziesii (assembly GCA_001517045.1). Taxonomy (NCBI): domain Eukaryota; kingdom Viridiplantae; phylum Streptophyta; class Pinopsida; order Pinales; family Pinaceae; genus Pseudotsuga; species Pseudotsuga menziesii. The sequence continues at coordinate 110,319 of LPNX010857162.1, forward strand.
TCCTCCCTAGTTCCAATGAACAAGATCTCCTCTCACATGCCATTGAGACTTCCAAGATATGGCATGAGAGGTTTGTACACATGAACTACAAATACCTCCAAGCACTACACCGAGATGAGATGGTGGAAGGACTTCCTCAAATCAAATCATCAAATGGAGCTTACATTGGGTGTGTAGTTGGATAGCATCCAGAGCGAAGCTATGAGAATGGGATGGAAAGGAGAGCCACACAAACACTTGGGTTGGTACATTCATATCTTATTGGTCCTATGCGTACTCCTTCCTATGGTGGATCAAGGTATGTACTCGCATTTATTGATGACTACTCGAGATTCTGCTGGGTGTACTTTCTTAAATTAAAATCTGAAGTTTTTGAGCAATTGAATATTTTGAAGGAATTAGTAGAGAATCAAAGTGGGCATAAGATAAAGTTCCTTAGGAATGATAATGGGAAGGAGTATGTCAAAAAAAAATTGTAGCACCTTTGTGAGGAATGAGGCATCCAAATGCAACATTCAACTCCCTACACACCATAGCAAAATGGTGTGGCAGAGAGGAAAAATAGATCTCTCAAGGAGATGGCCACATGCATGATTGAATCAAGGGATCTAACTCCAAATCTATTGGATGAGGCTATTAATTGCATTGCACATATACAGGACATAGAATTCCACAAATCAATCAAAGGAAAGACTCCATACGAGGCATGGTTTGGGCATAAACCAAATGTCTCAAATTTCAGGATTTTTGGATCAAGAGCATGGGCTCGAATTCCTTATGAAAAGAGAAAGGACTTGAAGCCACAAACAAATTAATGCATTATAGTTGGTTATGGTGAGGACACAAAAGGTTACAAACTCTTTGACACTTCCACACTGTTATAACTAGATCTTGTTTTTAGTTTATTGGTTCTTTTTGTTCTAATTTTCAAATTTTGATTTAATATGATTTTATATTTTTAGTTGTTTGTGAAGATTTTAGTATTAAATACATTTTGATTTCTGATTTTAGGTTTTAAATCATTTTGATGATTTAGGTTTATTTCTTTTTTGGGTTTTAAGGTTCTTTTTTGGGCTTATTAGTCATGTATATATATCTTTAAGGTTTTTAAACTTATAATAAAGAGGATTTTGAGTTTTATGCTTGGTGACTAACCTTCTTTTTGAAGCCTTATGTTTAAAAATATGCAAAAAAAATTCATGTAGCGCAGGAGCGATGGTCAAAGAAGGGAAGCTCTACAAGAATCTCAATTTTCGAAATCATGGCAAATAATGGTTTCGTTGTGTAATTGAAAGCATAAGGACTTGTTTTACACCTGTGAAGACGGAGGGATACGTGTCTAGAGATCAGTAATCATGGTGACATGTGTATGAAAGGAGGAAAGGGTTATGGAGGAGAATCGTGGCTATAGAAAAGCCGAGTTAGTGGAATGTTTTGAGCACATATGATAGTGCATGCTCTGAATCCATTTAATCATAACGATAGGTGAATGAGAAGTTGCAAAGATTATCGAAGATCGTGGGTTCACCTTTGTTTTTAATTTGACAAAATTATTAAAGGAACTAGGTGTAATCATGGTCGTTGAAGACAGAACTGTGGAGGTTTGTCTAACACGTATGAGGACATGAGAGCGCATATTCAGCATTTTAAATCATCATTATGACAAGTATGCAACTAGATATAGAAATCATTAACTAATTCGTGATTTGCATTGTCAAAGGGTTAGTTTTGATAGGGGAAATTAATAAATTGCAAGTTTATGGTCCCTATTTTACTCAGGTACTGGTTTTATTGCTGTAGTGAAACATTTTCGAAATAGTTTTCAACTATTTTAGAAAGAAATTCACAGTTTAGGCTGTCACAATAAAAAATGAAAAAGAGTGGTAAAACAAATATTGTTGAGCCCATGGATACCAGCTAGGTAGAAGAGTTTCCTAAGTGTGCTGCAATTTTTGAAGGGGCTAGATGGTTTGGGTTCTTTCAGAAACTCGATGGTTTTAATCTAGAATTATCATATAGATTTGCTCAGGGTTCAGACAAGAACACAATTCCCATTGAGACTCTCAAATTCGAACTCACCAGAGATTTAATTGAGGAAGCCACAAGTATAGCTACTGCTGGAGAACTTTGGTGTAATAAAATACCATTCACCTTCAATTCAAAGGATTACCTATTGCCTCAGGTTGAAGCAGATTGGAGCAAGGGTGTGCATGTACAAAATTTCAAACCTAGGTCGAGGGAGGCTATCAGTATTTTACATATTTATATCACTTGTGAAGGCATATTTTCCTTAGTATTCAAATACCATATTAGGTTCCTCCAGCATTTAAATCAGGACTCCAAAATGAATTTACCCTTCTTCTTTTTAAAGAGACTACAAAAAATGTCATATGGAGCAAAAAGCCATAAAGATCACACTCAGTAGTCTATTTTTCACATGGCCTCATTAAATTAGTTGTTAGCATAGTCCTACAGAAGAAAGGTAGAACCTGGGAGCACTTTTTGTTCTAGTGAGGTATCCAAAATCAGTAAGAGCACCATCCTAGGAAGAGACAAATGAAAAAACATTACAGCCTGGTTAAAATATTAAAGAAGGAAGTCATTGCTGAGTTAGTAGAAGAAAATGTTCAAGAGGATTCTTCAGCTCAGAAGCTCGAAGAACCTGTATGTGAAGAGAAAAGAGATATTTATGAGGGTAATCAGATAGAATTTTCTGAAAATGTAGAAGAAGCCCAAGCAGCAGTTTTGAAACAGGAAGAAGAAAGGAAATTAGCTGAACATGATCAGGATTTCACTAATATTCAAGAAAAAATAGCATATGTTTTTGTTCCATCCAATCTTGAAGCTGAGAACATACAAATTCCAAGTAAAAAACTCAAAGGAAAGTCAGTGGTTGAACTAAATAATCAAGGTGTACAAATTTCCAATATAAAGTTTCATGGGAAGTATTCTGCAATGATAGGAGAATCAAATTGGAGACCCAAAACAAGAGAAAAGAATAAGTTAAGACTTAACATGAAAAGAATTTTAAACCCTAGATTGATGAAGGACAAAATTACTGAGATTGAAGATTCATCATCCCAAGAAGATGTGGAAAAAAAAGAGAGTCTTAGTCCTCAGCAGGCTCATACTAGGAAACATCATTCAGTGATGTTGGAATAATCTACAAGTAAAAAGAAAATTGCAGAGCAATCAATGGATTGCAACACTAAAGGGGTTGGATCCCAAGAGATTCCTGTAGTGTCAGAAGTATTCAAGCATGAAGAAGATGATGATGCAATTTTCAAGAAACTGAATATCCCCTAGTTATCAGAGAAAGCTTCCTCATTTCAAGAAGGCAAATGCATAGACTCAAAAAATTAAAATCTTTAGAAGGCTGTTAAACAGTATAAGTATCAAATCAATTTTATGAATGAAACCAATGAGGGTTTGGTCATGGAAAACAAGAGATTAAGGGAGGATATTGAAGATATTAACACACATTACCAGGAGCTGATTGTGGTTTCAAAGGAATCTTTAAAAAGGAAGAGGAAGACTCAAGGAAAATTTGAGGAGTTGAACCAGAAAATACAAGATTTGACTCAGCAGAATAAAAAAATGTCAAGGAAATTTGAAGACTTGCAAGCGGAACAACAAAGAACCAGAAGGAAATCACAAGCTTTGGAAGGGATAGAACTTATGTATGAGGCAGCCAAAAATATTTAAAGATGATTACTGATAGGTGTATTATGGTTAATTTTTGTAAAGTTAATAGTTTATTTTGAAAAACAATCATTTTAGTAGAAGTTTTGAGAACTTGACCTAAAAGTTAGTTAGTTAGTTAAGTAACTATTTTTGGGATGAAACAAGGATTAAAGAAAGAAATTAGATGGTAGTGGGGTTCGAAGTTTATTTCAAGGAGAGGATTTTTGAAGCTCATACATTTGAAGCTAAGACTATTGTACTCTTGTGTAAGTTTAAGACTATAATTGATCATATATATGTTGATAAGCTCTATTTTACTCTTATATTGTTTTCATTTCTAATCTGTTTGGTTACTCATTCTGCAATTTCATTTCTTGTGTAAAGTCTTATTCATGCAAATGCTTGTGGTTTTGTGGATGAAAACAGTATTTCTTGTGTAATGTATATGGTTTATTCAGAGTGTTTGATCCCCAAATCTTAAACTTGTTCATAATTTAGTTATGGAATTGGCTTGTTTCTGTTCATTACCTTCTTATGTATAAATATTCAGACCAAACCCTAAAACCTATTTTATTTAATTTTACTTTTGAGATTGTGTTGGCTTGTTCTTCTAATAGTCTAAGAACAATTTCTGGTACTAACATATTTGGTGCCATTGCCAGGGACAAAGCTGAAGCATACATTCCCTGGTTTTTTATCATTCAACTGGTTTTGAGAGGTGGAAAAAACCAGCAAATATTTTAGACTACTATTTCACCAAGCACTGTCAACAGTGGCTGCCATAAGGATTGGAACCAGGAGAAAACCTACTTCACCTTTGCATCCAGGAGAAAATACTATTGATGGATGAGAGTGTTTGTGCAAAGTTTGGATAGGGAGGTTAGGAAGTGGTTTAGGGAATTACCAGCAAATTCAATCACCTATATAGAAGAGCTACAGGATGCATTTATGAGGCAATGGGGTGATAAAAAGGACCACACTTACTATATTACTGAATTTGGAGCCTTGAGGAAGAAGAATGAAACCATAGCAGATTTTTCTAGAATATTTAACAAGATGTATGGTAGAATTCCGGCAGAAATTAAACCCTTTGAAACTTCAGCAAAGCTTACTTATGCCAATTCTTTTGATCATGAATTCTCTTTACACCTAAGAGAGAGGAGACCATTTACCTTATTGAACATGCAAGAATTTTATTTAGAGGTAGAGTCCAATATCCTAGCTTCAAACAGAATTAAAGTGAATTCAGATCAGCAAATATATGATAGAAAGGGTAAGAAAGAAGTGATTCCAGCATCCTCCACATCACAGTCAGCTGATAGTAAGATTGATGAAATGGCTAAGCTAGTCAAAATATTAACAGCAAAAATTAATAAATTGGAAATGGAAAATAAGTCAAACATACCTGCATAAGAAGGAGAAAGAAACCCTAATAATCCTAATCAATTTAGGCGTCAGTTTGCACCTAGATTTATCCCTAAAGAGAGAAGAAACAATGATATACAGAGAGAGAGGAGAGAAAATAAATATCAAACAATTCCCCCTCCTCTACAAAATAATATGATAAACTGAAGAGCTTGAAGATATGTAGGATGAATATTTAAATCAGGATATGAACTATTTTGAAGAATTTTCAGCTGAAGGTTTTTTAACTGAAGAAGATTTTTTAAATTCTAAATATTATGATGCAAATATTTTTCAGACAGAGAATGATTTAGGTTTTGAAGTAACAGCTGAGATATGCTGATCTGATCCCAATAGGACTATTGATTTAAGGTCAGGACCAAAGCAGGTTGCTCAAAACCCTAGAAAGAAAACAATTCCTCCTCCTAAACAATCATGCAGTCAAACATAGGAAAAAGGGCAGAATCAGGGAAATCCAGAAAAAGTTTATTGAAGTTGAAGAAGTGAATAATAATATGCATAATTTTAATTTTGAAAATGAGTTGTGTAAAATTAAAATTCCAATGCCTTTTACTGAGTTGATAAAAAATCCTTTTTATAGAAATTCAATTTTAAAGATGATGGGTTCAGTAGTTGGTCAAATACCTTCAGATACAGTAAACCTACAAGAAGAACATCCTAAGATATTTATTGGATCTTCTCTAGTTGACAAAACTGAGAATGATTCAAATTCATCCCCACCTTTCTATATAACATTAACTATTCATGATCAAATGATTCACAATTGTTTACTTGATTCTGGTGCTTCTCACAATTTAATGCCAAAAGCAGTTATGGAAGCTCTAGGTTTAAGTATTACAAAACCCTATCAAGACCTATATGCATTTGATTCTAGATCTATTAAGTGTTTAGGAGTAATTAAGGATATGGTGGTTAATTTGACTCAATTACCCATGAAGAGTGTCATCATGGATGTAGTGGTGGTAGATATTACTCCTAAATTTGGAATGTTACCTTCAAGATCTTGGGCTAAGAAGGTGGGGGGTACTTTACAAATGGATTTATCGTACGCAACTATTCCTGTTTTTGGATGAGAAAATAGGAGATTGTATAGAGAATTACAATATGCTTATATTGACACACATGATAAGAACCTAACAAATCACCCCATTTATGCTGTAGAGAAATATTTGGGGTCTTGTATGCTACATTTCAGTGATGAGGACACAAATGGAATGCTACGTGCGGAAAAGGAGAATATTATAAGTTTTAACATTGACATTGAAGATCAACCATGTATTGAAGAAAAACACAAACCTTCAACATCATCATTTGAAATTTCCTAGAATGCTCCTCATTATGATGAAGAGATTGAGGTTCCAAGACAAGAATTCTGTGATGAATTATATTCTTTTCCTTTTTGTTTTGATTCTAAAATCAATGAAATCCAGGTTGTTGACATTTTTAACGTTATATCAGAAGTTTCTTATATTCATGGTTATGATAAATCTGATTTTCAAAACCATTATGAAGATGCTCTAATTTTTTATAAATATGATGATGAAATTGAAAAGAAATACCTAGAAATGTGTGATGTGTGTGATATGGCACAATCTGATCAGCAAATTCAAGAATGCATTTAGTCCATTATCCTTGAACAATCGGAGCTGATGTATGATAGTTATCCATTTGAAGACAGTGTGGAAAAGGAGGTTCAACTTGTTGACATTATTGATGATACTGTCCAAGAAATTCTAGAGCAAATTCAGTCTGATCCTGATGTCTTTTATCGCCAATTTTTTGTTGATATTCAGGGAACAAAACATTCTTATGGACATCCTATCTTTTTCATAGAACAGGAAGAGGTAACTTTTGACAAATTTTTATGATCTAGTGGCAAATTATTTAGAGTCAACACTAAATTATAGATCTTTTATCTTAGAGCCACCATTTGATGAAAGTGATTACAAGCTGCTAGATCTTTGCTCTTCATGTTTTTCAATATTTATGATTATACATATATTCGGAGTTGGAAGCAAGTTTTGGTTGGTTGATGGAATTTTTGCCTGGTTACATTGGAAATGGGATTACAGTTTGATCCAGTAAGGTTTACCAATGTGACAGAGATTGAATAAAGACTCCATAGCCCAATGGATGTTTTGTACAGTAGTATATAGGTTTAGTTAAATGGCAGAAGGCACTGATCTACAGGGTCTTGAATCCTCACAAGGACTTCATCCCGTAGCAGGAGCTAGATGTTATAACTGGATCTTGTTCTTAGTTTATTGGTTCTTTTTGTTCTAATTTTCAAATTTTGATTTACTATGATTATATATTTTTAGTTTTTGTGAATATTTTAGTATTAAATACATTTTGATTTCTGATTTTAGGTTTTACATAATTTTGATGATTTAGGTTTATTTCTTTTTTGGGTTTTAAGGTTCTTTTTTGGGCTTATTAGTCATGTATATATATCTTTAAGGTTTTTTGAACTTATAATAAAGAGGATTTTTATTTTTATGCTTGGTGACTAACCTTCTTTTTGAAGCCTTATGTTTAAAAATATGCAAAAACGATTCCTGTAGCACAGGAGTGATGGTCAAAGAAGGGCAGCACTAAAAGAATATCGTTTTTTGAAATCATGGAAAATAATGGTTTCCATATGTAATAGGAAGCATAAGGACTTGTTTTACACCTCTGAAGATGGAGGGATACGTGTCTAGAGCTCAGTAATCATGGTGACATTTGTATGAAAGGAGGAAAGGGTTATGGAGGAGAATCGTGGTTGTAGGAAAGCTGAGTTAGTGGAATGTTTTGAACAGATATGATAGTGCATGCTTTGAATCCATCTAATCATAATGATAGGTGAACGAGGAGTTTTCAAGATTATCGAAGATAGTGGGATCACCTTTCTTTTTAATTTGACAAAATTATTGAAGGAGTTGGGTGTAATCATGGTTGTTGAAGACAAAACTGTGGAGGTTTGTCTGACATGTATGAGGACAGGAGAGTGCATATTCAGAATTTTAAATGATCATTATGACAGGTATGTAACCATATACAGAAATCATTAACTAATTCGTGATTTGCATTTTCATAGGGTTAGTTTTGATAGGGGCAATTTAGAAATTGTGAGTTTATGGTCCTGATTTTTCTCAGCTACTAGTTTTATTATTGTAGTGAAACATTTTTGAAATAGTTTTCAACTATTTTAGAAATAAATTCATAGGTTAAGTTTTCACAATAAAAATGAAAAAGAGTGATAAAAAAAATAGGGTTGAGCCCATGGATACCATCTGGGTAGAAGAGTTTCCTGAGTGTGCTGCAATTTTTGAAGGTGCTGGATGGTTTGAGTTCTTTTAGAAAATTGATGGTTTTAATCTGGAATTATCATATAGATTTGCTCAAGGTTTAGAAAAGAACACAGTTGCCATTGAGACTCTCAAATTTGAACTCACCAGAGAGTTCACTAAGGAAGCCAAAGGTATAGCTATTGCTAGAGAACTTTGGTTTAATAAAGTACCATTCACCTTCAATTCAAAGGATTTCCTATTGCCTGAGGTTGAAGCAGATTGGGGCAAGGGTGTGCATGTACAAAATTTCAAACCTAAGTGGAGGGAGGCTATCAGAATTTTACAGAGTTATAGCACTTGTGAAGGCATATTTTCCTTATTATTCAAATACCATATCAGGTTCCTCCAGTATTTAAATCAGGACTCCAAAATGAATTTACCCTTCTTCTTTTTAAAGGGCCTGCAAAAAATGTCAAATAGGGTAAAAATCCATAAAGATCACACTCAGCAGTGTGTTTTTCACCATGCACTCACTAAATTGATTGTTAACAAGTCATATAGAAGAAAGGTAGAACCTGGGAGCACTTTTTTTTCTGGTCAGGTATCTAGACTCAGCAAGAGAACCAGCCTAGGAAGAGACAAATGAACAAACATTACATCCTGGTTAAAAGATTAAAGAAGGAAGTCATTGCTGAGTCAGTAGAAGAAAATGTTCAAGAGGAGTCTTTAGCTCAGAAGCTCGAAGAACCTGTATGTGAAGAGAAAAGAGATATTTATGAGGGTAATTAAATAGAAGTTTCTGAAAATGTAGAAGAAATCCAGGAAGCAGTTTTGAAATGGGAAGAAGAAAGGAAATCAATTAAACATGATCGAGATTTCACTGATATTCAAGAAAACATAACAGATTTTTTTGTTCCAGCCAAGCTTGAAGCTGAGAACATACCAATTCCAAGTAAAAAACTCAAAGGAAAGTCAGTGGTTGAACTAAAGAATGAATGTGTACAAATTTCCAGTATAAAGTTTCGTGGGAATTCTTATGCAATGATAGGAGAATCAAATTGGAGACCCAAAACAAGAGCAAAGAATAAGTTAAGACTTAACATGAAAAGAATTTTAAACCCTATATTGATGAATGACAAAATTACTGAGATTGAAGATTCATCATCCCAAGAAGATGTGGAAAAAAGAGAGTGCCTGAGTCCTCAGCGGGATCATACAAGGAAACATCATTCAATGATGTTGGAATGATCTACAAGTAAAAATAAAATTGCAGAGCAATCAATGGATTGCAACACTAAAGGGGTTGGATCCCTAGAGATTCTTGTAGTGTCAGAAGTATTCAAGCATGAAGGAGATGATGATGTAATTTTGAAGAAACTGAATATCCCCTAGTTATTAGAGAAAGCTTCCTCATTTCAAGAAGGAAAATGCATAGAATCATAAAATGAAAATCTTCAGAAGACTGTTAAACGGTATAAGTATCAAATCGATTTTTTGAATGAAACCAATGAGGATTTCATCATGGAAAACAAGAGATTAAGGGAGGATATTGAAGATATTAACACACATCACCAGGAGTTGATTGTGGTTTCAAAGGAATATTTAAAAAGGAAGAGGCAAACTCAAGGAAAATTTGAGGAGTTGAACCAGAAAATCCAAGATTTGACTCATCATAATCAAGAACTGTCAAGGAAAGTTGAAGACTTGGAAGCAAAACAACAAAGAACCAGAAGGAAATCACAAGCTTTGGAAGGGATAGCACTTCTGGTTGAGGAAGCCAAAAATATTTAAAGATCATTATTGACAGGTGTCTTATGGTTCATTTTTGTAAAGTTAATAGTTTATTTTGAAAAACAATCATTTTAGTAGCGGTTTCGAGAACTTGACCTAAAAGTTAGTTATTTAGTTAAGTAATTGTTTTTGGGATGTAACAAGGATTAAAAAAAGAAATTAGATGGTAGTGGGGTTCGAAGTTTAGTTCAAGGAGAGGATTTTTGAAGCTCATACATTTCAAGATAAGAATATTGTACTCTTATGTAAGTTTAAGACTGTAATTGATCATATATATGCTGATAAGCCCTATTTTACTCTTATATTATTTTCATTTCTAATCTATTTGGTTACTCATTTTGCAATTTCATTTCTTGTGTAAAGTCTTATTCATGCAAATGCTTGTGGTTTTGTGGATGAAAATAGTATTTCTTGTGTAATGTATATGGTTTATTCAGTGTGTTTGATCCCCAGATCTTAAACTTGTTCATAATTTAGTTATGGAATTGTCTTGTTTGTGTTCACTGACCTTCTTGTGTATAAATATTCAGACCAAAACCATGCCTTCTTGCTCTCTATTGGTTTCATTAGATGAAAATCTGATCCAAATGTATATTTGCAGAAAAATGGTGGTATTTTGTAGGTTATTTTTCTCTATGTTGATGACCTTTTATTACAAGGAGTTGCAACACTTCAATTGGTTCAATTAAGTTATCTCTACATAGTGAATTTTCCATGACTGATCTAGGATTGCTCAAGTCAGCCAAAGTATGATTCATACCTGCTAAATAATTTTAGCATGGCTGATTGTAAGGCACCCAAGTGCCCTTTCCTTTTTGGTGTAAAATTATGTGAATTTGGCAATTCTCCATTGGTAGATTGTACACTCTACATGCGGCTAGTTGGTAGATTTATCTATCTTACAAATACAAGACCTGATTTGTCTTATGTTGTAAGTGACTTAGAAATGAATATGCACCAGCCACATGAGATCCATTTCAAGGAAGCCAAAATAATTCTCCATTATGTCCAGGGAACAAAGAATTTCGGGGTGCACTATTCAGCTAGTGCTTCAATTCAACTAGATGGATTTTTTGATTCATATTGGGCTGGAGATCCCACTGAAAGAAAATCAACTTCAGTTTTTTTTTCATGCTCTTTTGAAGGTCCTATTTTCTTGTCAAGTAAGAAACATCATACCATCTCTCTTTCTTCAGCAGAGGCCGAGTAAAGGGCAGCAGTCAATGCAACTACATCATGAAGGTCCTATTTTCTTGTCAAGTAAGAAACATCATACCATCTCTCTTTCTTTAGCAAAGGCCAAGTACCGGGCTGATTGTAAGGCACCCAAGTGCCCTTTCCTTTTTGGCATCAAATTATGTGAATTTGGCAATTCTCCATTGGTAGATTGTACACTCTACATGCGGCTAGTTGGTAGATTTCTCTATCTTACACCTACAAGACCTAATTTGTCTTATGCTGTAAGTGATTTAGAAAGAAATATGCACCAGCCACATGAGATCCATTTCAAGGAAGCCAAAATAATTCTCCATTATGTCCAGGGAACAAAGAATTTCGGGGTGCACTATTCAGCTAGTGCTTCAATTCAACTAGATGGATTTTCTGATTCATATTGGGTTGGAGATCCCACTGAAAGAAAATCAACTTCAGTTTTTTTTTCATGCTTTTTGAAGGTCCTATTTTCTTGTCAAGTAAGAAACATCATACCATCTCTCTTTCTTCAGCAGAGGCCGATTACAGGGCAGCAGTCAATGCAAGTACACAATGTGTTTGGTTGTAGGGAATTCTTTGGGAATTTGGTGTCACAATTGATTCTCCTACTAACATTTGGGTGGAAAATCAAAGTTCCATCAAGATATCTATTGATCTAGTTCAGAGGCAGAGAACAAAGAATATTGATATCCATATTCACTACATCTGGGACTTAGTGCATGATAGGGTGATTCCCTTGCAGTATTTCCCATCCACCGAGCAAACTGATGACATTTTCAACAAGACTTTCACAGAGAAGACCTTCACTCACTTGAGATATTTGCTTGGAGTAAGTGATAGATGGTGATTGCTTCTATTTTTTGCATTTTTCAGCCCCATTTCCATTTTTTATGGAAGGTTTTGTCCCATGTGGTTTTCCTTCTTTTCCTCACTTCATATGGACAAATAAAACTTTTGATAATATAATTGAGGTGACTTGAGCCTTTGTTTCCAAGGCCTCCTTAATGTTATGAGTTGTACTAAATTTTTGGTTAAAGAATGGTGTTGGAACAGTAATCCAACCCTTTATTAACTTCGTATAAGCCCCTAGTCAATTTTATTGCATTTTTGCATTAATACACTATGGTTTTGGACTTAGGGTTATTAGTTGGACCAATAACTAGTTAAATCGGGGCATTAACACCCACATGAGCACTCCAGATCAGTAAAATATTCACATTTGCACTCTCATAATTGTTGTTGTTCTCCCAGTCATTGAATGTATACATTGTGGTTGACTAAGAGCACTAGAGGTGGATTTTGTCCAATTTTGGACTGATTTGGTGCATTTAATGCCACCTAGAGCCTCTCACTCACTTATATTTGCACACCCACACATGTCAAGGAGTCACTATTGCTCCATGTCACTTTATTCACGTCCACACAACAATTCGTGGCCATTTGGGCTGATTTTGAGCAAGTTTCGCCTACCTAGGGGAGATTGAGGCTAATTTGGCCAATTTCACATGTACATTCATTTTGGGATTCCCAAGCCTCACGAACCACTTCATATGTAATATAAACCTGATACTAACATATTTACATGTTAGAAAGTCAAATAATAACCTGTTTCAGTTCACATTGCATGTGAAAAATTGTTCTCCTTTAATGATTTTTTGTTGGTTTTGCATCAAACTTTGATTTGTGAGTTTCTCTAACAATCCTAGATCTTGATGTTGATTGAAATTCTCACATGAAGCAAAATATGTTTGAAAATATAGACGATGCAATTAAAACAATTGGAAAATCCATAAATAAAGAGACTAGTGTTGCACGTAGAATAATACAAACAACGATTATTTCATCTAGTACTAGACAAAAACGTTTGACAATGCAGATCGCAAAGGTTAATGGAAATTCATGGAAAACATTGTACAAATATAAAAAAATTCTATTACAAATAGATGCAAATGATGAGCTTGCTTGTTGGGCAATTATTTGTAGACAAGCCTATAAAGATAGGGTCGGTGAAATTGTTAAAGCTATGATACATGAATATTGGGTGGAAAATTCTCGTGTTTCACCAAATGAAAGGGATGTGATACGATGAAGAATATCTCAATATCAATATGAAATACATCCAAAACATATATTGGATATGACTCAAATACAATTGTTCAATAAATTGAAAGATGAACATACAGAATTGAATTTCTCAATCAATACATTTGTACAATAGAAGACATCGTATGTTAGACCTATCACTATTCATGACACATGTTGTTGTCACTATCATATTGAGTTTGAATTATATTATGACACATTCCTTCGGTTTGGTAAAACATTTTGGATGAATTCACCACCTTCCACAATTCGTGCTTTTATATATGAAATTCTATCTGAAAGAGATAGTCAAAAGATATTTTACAACAAAATATGTGTCGGTGGAAAGAAATGTGATCATTGTGTAAATATAGATTTATTCCACCATAAATATCCGATTGATATTAATGATCAGTCATTATCAAATATAATAGTTGATTGGAAGAGATATGAATATGTCACGTATTCCCACAATTCTACAAGTTCTGCAAATGCTCTTTCGAAAAGGATAGATTTACAAGAAGATAAAATCAGTGTTACATATTTTTTGAAGAAGTTTGTAAAACAAATTTATAAATACATCAAGCATTCACATAGAGAACATTGGAAAGACATACAATTCAAACAATCATGTGATGTTTTTCTAGTAGGGACTATTTTTTATGTGGTTAATTTCGTAGAGAATTACATATTTGAAGCACAAAAAGAAATAGAAATTGAATATTATCATTCTGACCAAGTTTCTATATTTTTCCATGTTCTATATATACATTATCAACACAATTTTGATGATATAGAAAGCACAAATGACAATCAACATGTGATTAAGGAATATCATTTCTATATCAGTGATGATCGCATGCATGATACGGATTATGTACAACATTTTTTTGATATTATTTATGGTTCATTGAAAACACGTGGAGTTGTAATGAATGAACATTAGATATGGTCAGATGGATGTGCAAGGAAATTTAAATCTTCACGATCATTATTCTGGCTATGTCTCCTTCATAAAAAAACAAATATAAAACATTGTTGGAATTTTCTTGAAACCAGTCATGGAAACGAGGAGCACGATGGTGCAGGGGCATGTGTAAAATGAGCACTTCGAAGGTATCAAATGAACCATTCTACCGATCGAGTTGTGTGTGATAATGAAGTTTCTCAATGGTGTTGTGTAAATCTCATCCATTATTGCAATCAACAATCAAAGGATGTGCGTAGGTATGAACTTTGTTTTCAGAACAGAATTATTCAACTTGGAATGACTTTAATATGTACATCTAGTAAAATTTTACTCACATGTACATGTAAATTATTTATGTTGGACAATTGTTTTGGCATATTGGATTCCAAGATATAGACAAATCAATCCCATATGATGCTATCACTATTCATGGAACTTGAGATTTACACTCAATCAAAACAAAAAACTTCCAAAATGTGTTTTCATTTGATAGTAGGAAGCTAACATGATTTTTTCCTATTTTCATGGAGGACATAGAATCAATAGACAATTGTGAAAACATTAATGACAAATATGTTAAACCTTGGAAACACAACTAAATTAATCTAAAACGAAAAAATGCCACTCGCAAGCTTTGAGTTGGAATCAGAGGACATTGCAATATCAACTGATGGTGATAGAATTTATGATCTTGTTAGAGAAGGTAATTTTATGTATACTTTAATAAATTTGTCAATTTTTAATTTTAAACAATTTTTACTTGAATGTCATATATATATATGTGAAAGTTGTTTGATTTAATGAAGATGAATTTGACAAATTCAATGTTCTTAATTATGTGCAGGAGATGTAATTGTTGTGGTTGCACCCATAGACAACAATGAAAATGTCAGATATTATTTGATGCAATGCACAGAGAGAAAGATGACATTATTGGAGGACTATGATGACTAAGGTTTTATATATGAAAGAGGGTCAATTCTATTAAAAGGTTATTTTTTTCAAGAAACACATCAAACTGAAAGTGATGTTCACTTTAAAGAATATCAACCTGATGTCATATGCTTCCAATACAGTCATTTGGTATGCACAGCTTGCATAAAGTTTATAGAAGTTAAATCAAATAAAAAATTGAAAGCTAGAAGATGGAAGATGTCAAAAGTTGATCATGAAAGAATAATTAACAATGACATTCCTTTACGATCTTATTTGTAATTTGAATCATGTTGAACATGATACATACTTTTTACATGAAGGATATCTTCATTGGTTTTATAACTGTGACACTCAAATAGAGTCATTATTAATAAGTTCTAAGCTTGATTGTTTTGATGATTTTTTAAGCACATTCCTTAAAAATGTATTGTTCTTGAAATTATAATGTTCTTGTAATGTCCCCTGGGGATATCAATGGGTATGAGGGACATATCATTATCTCTCTAACTCTAATTAGGTAATTTTAGCACAATGTATTAGTTAAACAAATATTAAAATTCATTTTTCAATATTTGTTTCAGGACAAAGTCTTTTTAATTACAAATAAATTAAAATAAATTCAATAATTATTCAAATTTCTGATCCAAGGGCTAAAAAGGATTACTAACACCTTCTAGCGACATCACATATCCATTTCAATCCAATTCAGACCTAAATTCCACATCTAAATGTCATTTACTCTTAATCTGATTAATTAGTAATTAGTGTTCCAATTACGATACTTAAAGACAATTAATGCATAATTGATGGTACTTATTATAAGTTCATTTGTTTATCACTTAACCACAATTAATCAAGTCCAATGGCTAATTAACACCTAATAACATGTAAATCAAGGATAATTACCATTTTCCAATTAATTAAACATAGTAATTATGAAAATCATTCCACAAGAACTAGTTAACTAGTTGTTCAATACTAACAACTAGTCTTGCACAAATTCGACACACAACCATGCCAATGAACCAAAAAGTGAAACTACAGCTGTTATAAACATATTTAAGCATGCATGTAAAATAATATAAAGTACTTTTTCATATCTAATCCAAGTGAATAAATGAAGGATAGTTCAAGTTCAATCAATACAACTAGTTAATAAACACTATCAGGAATTCAATCAAACCAATCGTACCAAGTTTCGAGGCACAAAGAGGTAAAGGTAAAGATCTGGAAAATATAATTATACAACACAATTAAAGCACCAATAACAGAGCATGTGGTTGTACATTCATATTTTACCAAAAACAGAGATTCAAATACAAAAACTATCTGCCAATTTCACTGCAATGTACATAGTTTTCGATTGAACTTTCCAAATGCCAAACAAAGAGAGAGATATGACTATTGTAGCTCATGGAAATCATATCAGGATTCACTTACAGTCATATGGCTGTAGCTTTCCACTCATATACATTCCATTAAACAATCCACAAAATAAGTTAATTCTACTCATCTGAATTGACTAGTAATCCTAAGAATCACTAGAATATTTAATTCCACGGCTCGTAGATGTAACACCCTATTTTTTACCCTGTTTGCATTAATGTATATGATGTAAATATTGTATTTTATCGTGGTGTGTACCTAAAGGCAAAATCCCCACCATTTATTTATTGTTTTATGTTTCAGCGATTAAAATCGATGTCGATGGTATTTCATGCTAGCCGGGACGTTACAATTTTGGACATCATGTAAATATGTAGTTTATTTAAAATACCCACAACCACCTACTTCATTGCAACAAATAATGAAATGGGGGCATGATTTCATAAGGATAAGGTAGGGGAGTATTTAACCTCTGAGCCAATGGGGAAAATCCAAATGTCAATGGGAAAACCCATCAAACTGTCAACCACCTTTCTTGTCTTACTCAGTCACCCAATCATTTAATTCTGCCAGAAATTGGTTGAGGTAGTTATTGCATGGGGATGGGAAGAATATGGAATCCAAATTCGAATTGGAGAAGCCATCATATTTTGGAAAACATGTTTTTGACTTATGGGCCATGTCTATGCCCAAAAATGTTTCCCCTTCCCTCATGCATCCATGTTTTTTTCTTCCCCACGTTCTTGGAGCTCTTGGGCATTCTCCATGGACATTTTTAAAGTGATCTTCATTTTTCCCATGGATGGGAAGTGGTTTTGTTGACATTCAGTGGTTGGGATCTCTGCTGGGTGGTTTTGTGTTGTTTCTACATTCCCATGGTTGGGAATTTCATGTTTTCGGTGTTGCACAGCCAATAGGGGACAAATCCACGAATTTACGGACCAAGGGAGCCATTTTTTCCCATGTGAAGGCATAGAATGTTTATGGAAATCAAATTTCTCTCCCAGGGTCATTTTCCCCCATTTGTAAATTCATTTTTTTCTCCCAATTCGTTTTTCATCATGCCCATAACTTGCAATCGTTGTGTGTTACGGAGAGAAATTCCTATGGATTGGGGTACCACAATAGACAGCTTGACTCCAGAAATCAATCTTTTCCAATATGCAATAGAAATTAAATGTCTAACACTAAAGGATCAGACCTCGTACCTTATTCCGGACGGTTGAAGTAGATCCCCATTGAGCTTTCCAACTTCAGCTTGAATTGATAGATTACTTCCTCAACAACAAGTAAACAATACAAGCATACTATATATCATGGTGTTAGATCTATTCTAGCATATATAATCAACAATGTATAATCATTTGAAACAATCCCATGGATAAAATATTCTTTCAAAAACACATTATTGGACAAGAAAAGATATTTCTATTAATATAAATCAGAGATTACAATAGATACAACATCTGACGGCACGTCTGCGAACCGGAGAAACTGAATCCCCCACTTGGGCCTCCACCACCTCAATCCTCCATCTCTCGATAGCAAGCTCACAAGAAAAAGGAAATCTTGGGAAGAACACAAAAGTGCTCAAAGGGACAAAGGGATGCAGACTCAAGCATAAGTTTCGGCAGCAATGGACTATAGTTTCTTTGCTCTCAATTCTCTCATATGCCTTCAATGTACCATAGAGTTCCTTATATAGCTTTTCAAAGGGGTAATGAAAGGTCGAATCCGTGCGATCTCAAGGCATAGGGAAGGCCAAGAGTTAAGTGAGCTGGATCCATGTTAAGGAAAACTCCAAAAGGATTTGAATTTTGTACACATCCCGATGTACGCGGTTTTAGTGGTCAAACCCGCGTATATACGCGATTATAGGTTTAAAAGTTGTGTGTATCATTTTTCACATGTTTTTAGGGATGATCAAGGAAACATCAAAGGACAAAAAATGGTCCAAGGGGTCTAAGGATTCTACAGCAGGACAGGGGAAGGACATACAAAGTGTGATTCACCTGGAGTGGTAAAATCAGCTATAACAGATGCCCCCTAATGTGTGATGTCTGAGGGGTCATACGATGGCCGAAATACATTATAAGTCCATCCCAGAAGTGGTGTGATGAAGGATCCCAAATGGAAGACCAACCACCCAATTAGCATAGTACCATGATACAACTCTACATATAACTGTAAATACATATAGCAGTCCCGGATACATAAGAGTACAATGGCCATTAATAGGCATGATACAAGATATCACATAAGTGGTCATCGCCACGTACAATATACATAGATCAGAATCTCCATGATAAAGATATACAAAGGACCATGATCTCCATAATGGCTGAATATATATAATAAATCAAGATCTCCACAATGGCTGGAAATGTCTAACATATACTGGAATCAAGTCATGAGAGCTGAAATCTCATGAACAATGGCATGATCAAGGAGGTAGCATATAAGAGATGCCACCAATCTAGAAAGTCTTCTACCTAAACCACTACGAGTACCTGTCCTACTATGCGAATAGAGGTGTCGAGGTCGAACATAGTAGTCCATCGTCTGATTACCGGTCATTGATGTATACCATTAACAGACACGAGATCACCCACCAATAATGAAAATGGGAATCAAGGTACTAGAGTGCAAACTAACAAGTGTGAATAAATGTGTTGAGGTCGAACACTTGAGAGGATCCATCGATCAGGGGACATTAATGTATTCCCAAAGACTGTCGATGGAGAGAGAACCTGCCACTTATGACTGCAAGTCTCAAGGCACTCAAAATGACTCTAGATTCCAATCCCAGAATAAATGATCTGAATTCAATGGGATGAAATCCGCTAGAAGGAGGGCATTAAGGCATCCCCCATCATCTAGCACGAGGTACTCAGCAAAGCTATATAATGTGGAAGGACTCAATCATAAGGTGCACAAACCAGTAACTATACCAAGAATGGCCGACATGCAAAGTCAAGATAACTGAAGAATGGTCGACTCAGGCTTCAACTTCCTTTGAACAAGAGCATAACGACGTATGGTGACTGAATGAAGGCAGCATAGACTCGATATACAAACTGGTACATCTCTGTGACATAGAAGGCATCGACAAAGGCTCCATAGGGACTGGAAGCTTAACCAGTCAATGGAGATAAACTTAGATAAACGAGTACAGCTCCTAAAGTCAAACTATAACCCAACCAATGGATGTGATATACAGTGCTCTGTTCGAAGGCGACACAACTCGATAGCTACCACAGATAATATCTTTCCTTGTCTGGCTTTTTGGTTTTTTGATTTCTTTTGGACTTTTTCAGTTATTTAAAAAGCTTGAAAAAGAATAAAATTTCTTTATAGTTACAAACTAGGAGGAGACGAGTGTCATAATGGCAAACAAACTAGTTCCAAGCAGTGGAACATACCTATGCTCAATGCAAGAATACATGTGTAGGATATCGACACTCGGGGGAAAATCCCCTCCCGATAAAAAAGGGAAACAAGCTGCGAAGGATATAAAAAATGGCTCTACATGGCTAGACATGAGACAAGCTCGGGTTATATGGCTGAAATGCAATGTCAGGGGAGCCGGCATAAAGCTCAATAAGGTAGGAAAAGCTCATGATAATGGATTCACAACTTGACATGAGGGATTTCTGAGGGAAATAGGCCAGCAAAAGATCAAGAGGAGTATGAGGCTCTTGCAAAATGTCATGGAAGTACTATACAATGGACTCCCACACCCTAAAGGAGAAAACATTAGCATGGGCACCAAATGCAAATAAGGCTCTAAATAGGGTACCCATGTAAGGTGAAGCTCTACCACTCATATCATGCCACTTCTAAAACAACAAGAAGGTTTTGTGACATAATAGAGTGGGTTCGTAACTAAGGTCATGATGAGATGGTCATAAGGTCATGCAAAATGCAAACGGTGATGAAACCTAACCTATATTCCATTTTAGACATGATACCTGAGATCGACACGAATGGGTCAATCCAACGACTGAAACAACACTGAAAAAGGTCCTCTACGACATGAATGATGTCAAAAACGGTCCAAAATGGTTAGAAAATGTCGAAACTATAGGAAAGGGGGTAAAAATTTTCAAATATTTGAAAATTTTCTATAAATAGTAAACAATTCAAAATATTATAAAACATTTGAAACTTTTACCCATTTGAGCTTAGATTTTCGACAGCGAATTCCAGGAGATCCAGCCGGCGGAATCCACTACCGTTTCTTTCAGGTATTTTCCCATGCTCTTCTCTTTCATTTCAATGCAATTTTTATCAAATTCCATGGTCAATTAAGCTTTCTAGGCCAAACTAAAATGAGCGCTACGGCCCACGTGGAAATCGAGGGTTTTTTCGCGTATAGGGCTGGATATACGCGAAAAATGCCCCCAAACCCACATACATAGGCTGCGCCTATGGTTTTTTCAATATTCTAATGGGAAAATTGGCAATTTCTTGTGCAGGATGGTCCTAGAGTGGAGAGAGCGTGAACATGGTGAGGTAGAGGAAGCAGTAAGGGCCGATCTAATGGCTCAACAAGCTCTACGTGCATGTGGACTCTACAAGTTTTGGTGTCTTAGTGGTTTGAGGGCCAAACCAAGACTATTACAGATGTTGGTGGATTACTGGGATCCAGACTCAGAGTCCTTCTAGATAGATGGGATGTCCCTCACTATAGAGGTGGAGGACATATACTTGATTACTAGGCTTTCTAGATGAGGGGAAGTAGTGAACCTTCATTCTTGTGGTGGGCCAGGAGGTGGCCTAACTATCGATGAGTACATTGTGGTGTACTGCTATCCAGACACAGAGAAGGTGGGGAGTCAGGTCCCTACCAATGCTATATAGGTGCTGGGCCTAAAGGCCATACTATTGACATTGGGAAAGATAGCAAGCTTGGCATCACTCCACCAGGCCTCGCGGCCTCTGATGTTCTATGCAGTGGAGTGCATGAGACCCACGATTTATGACTGGAGCACTACACTACTGAGCAACATGAAACATCAACTCAGTGAGTGTAAGGCAGGTAGAGTGTGGAACTTCGGGTTCAGCAGTATACTGAGCATGTTTTTCTTCGAGCGTGTTCTAGGATTGAGCCCTAGAGTGGATGTTCCTCTTCACGGGGTTCGAGATCCGGCCCAACGGCGTTGGGCAAATGCGATGCATAGACCGGGGGGTGGTAGGGTGGCCAACCCCTATCCAGTTGACTTCTTTCTATGGTGGCGACGACAAATAGTTGCCATCGATGACTACCCCTATGCAAGGATAGATTTCTAGGGGTGCCCGAACATGCTGCTACCACCAGGATCGGCATATGGCGATATAGGTAACGAATCTTGACCCTCACTTTTTTAATTTTTTGAGTTATTTAATTTTTTTGTGTTTTCTGATTATATGGAATCAAAAGACATATTTTTGCGTGACAATACATAGTGACATCTACCATTTGTGTGCAGATGTGGGACCATGGTGGCCAGAAGGCTTCCCTCATCATAGACGGAGGGGAAGAGGAGATGATATCACGGATGTGGATGCGGAGTGGATGCTCCAAAGAATTCATACCAATTTTGTGAGACTGATACATAGGGTTCCCATGGCACAAGTTAAGGACTTGCCTGAGGCTATGTAGCGCCAGGTGGTGGGTGTACCATGCGCATGGGTGCGATTATTCCGATGGCTAGCTAGAGCCGTAGTGACCTTCCATGATCACAACCCTCCTCCTCCTCCACTGGATTAGATACCTGGGAGTCTATACATTTTGTACTACCGTGTATTATATGTTGGTGGCTCAAGAGCCCCAATTTTGTATCATGACACTATGTAGTTCCACATTTTTTATGTTATATAGAAAATTTTATGGTGATCGGTTTATTTGTTTACATGTGTAAAAAATGTGTTTGTGATGAATTTACTGTGAATGAAACAAATTCCAATCTAACATGTAGTTAGAATATGAGTCAGCAACTTGATTATTAATTCTTGGAATGTGTATATATGTTATATTGTCAAATTTTCGTTCTAATAATCTCACACGTAAGAATCTTCTTAATAATGTTGGATCTCTAACATGGTACAAACCATTAAGCTGTGACACTACTAACTCCGAATCAAGACGTACCTCAAGAGAGAGAACTCCATGTGAAATGGCATCCCATAGAAGCTCAATAACGACACTATATTCAGCAACATTGTTGGAAGATGGCCGCAGACATAGGCCTCTTGAAGACAATACCTAACCCATAGGAGTATAAATCACCCAAGCAGCAGAGGCTGAGTGTTGAGTGTGACAGCTTGCACCATCCGCGAATCCTATGTAGGTAGAAGATTCCATTGACATCTGCCAAAAGAAATGGAAACTAATCACAAACCCGATCATGATACAAAAAAGACCTAACTGTGTAAAACTATACACTAATATACAATAAGCAGCATCGGCTAAAAATCATGCATAGTACTTCTTGAGATAGAGCCCATTTCTAGGCTCCGCCAAGGCTGTTCCCTCATAATCCACTAACTCATAAACACCCTTCTCTAACACACGTTTGACCACATAAGGACCCCACCACATAGTATTAAACTTTCCTGCCCCCAAGGGTTCTTTCAGTTGATCCCACAAAAGTACCAAGTCTCCCTCACTAAACCTCATTGGCGGACAGATTTATCGTACTGGACCTTTACGCAACGTTTATTGACTTCTAGAGCTACCAAGGCATCTCGATGCTGCTCATCAAGTTGCTCAAGGTGGACCAAACGCTCCTCCAATGGTGAAGTGTCTGGTAAGAGTTCTACAGCTAGCTTCAAAGAAGGAATCTCGCATTCAACCAGCAATATCAACTCCACTCCATGTACAAGTTGATATGGAGAAAAACTAGTGGCAGTCTTAACAGCGGTTCTATATGCCCACAAAGTAGGATATAACATGATGTGTCAATTATTCTTGCTTTGTGCGATGGTTCGTTGGAGAATGGATTTGAGTGATTTATTCACTGCTTCTACCTGTCCATTTGCTTGAGGGTAGTAGGAGGAGGAATGCTCTTGCTTGTACCCTAACTTTGATGCCAACTCTTCCATCATACAGTTCTGAAAGTGCGAGCCATGGTCAGTGACAAGCTCTTTTGAAATCCTGAACCGAGTAATAATTTGGTTGAATATGAAGTGGGCGGCTGTCTCACCATCAGATTTAATTGTAGGCATAGACTCAGCCCATTCCATGAAGTAATCAACAGCCACTATAATATGATGGTGCCCCCCAGCTGAATCTAGGTTGCAATCCATAAAATCAAGCCCCCACTTAGTGAAGGGACCGGCAGTGATAATGGGATGTAACGGGGCAGGTTTTGAGTGCATATTACATGTGAACACCTGGCAAGGGTGGCACCTCTTGACCTCATCAACACAATCCTTAAAGATCGACGGCCAAAAATAACCCACTCTTAAGATCCTTTGAGCTGTAGAAAGCCCAGATAAATGACCACCACACGCCCCTCCATGGCAATCATTCAGCACTACATCAGCCTCTTCATGAGTTAAACAATGTTGTAAAATGGAATCTACCCCACGGCGGTACAAAGTGTTATCCACTATGAGGTAGTTCTTAAAGACATGACGTAATCGTCGTCATTCATCTTGTGAGAGGTGAGTAGGGGTCTTCAATGTTTGTAAATATATTATGATATCCCCATACCATGGGTCTAAAGTTGAGATTAAGAATATGAGTTCATCGACAAACGTATCTTCACAAACCAACTCCTCGGCCTCGCTCGGGAAATCCGATATAAGCTTTGCAAAATTAAAGACTTCTTCGACTTTGTCAAAACAAATTCGAGATCGAATTCTTGCAGAATGGCAATCCATTTATTATATTTTCCCCCAATCATCCTTCGAGTGAGGACGAATTGAAACGGATTAACATGGGCTACAACCAAGGTCTGGTGAAGGAGAATATAATGTCTCAACCACTGAACCGCATGTACGGTAGCTAAGGAAAGCTTCTCGACATGAGAATAATGAATCTCTGCATCAATAAGGTTCTGGCTTAGATAGTATATGACATGCTCTTGGACCTCCTCATCCTCTTGAACCAAAACCATACCAATCGTCTCTAAGGACGCGGCCACATATAATAGAAAATCACGGCTATAGTCCGGGGGACTAATCACCGGGGTCGATGCTAGGGCTTGCTTGAGTGCATCAAAGGAATCCTAGGCTCGCTCATCCCAACAAAAGGGGGTGTCCTTCTTCAATAGACGCATGAAGCCTCTAGTCAAATTGGCAAAGTTGACAACAAATATCCGTAATAAGTTTGCCATGCCTTGCAAACATTGATGAGGACAAATATATTTTAGGGGAGACAACTAAAGTATTGCCTCAACCTTCAAAGGGTCGACTCTTATACCCTCTTTAGAAACGATGAATCCTAACAAATGACCTGACTTCACACAAAATATGCACTTATGCAGTTTTAATCTAACCAAATAATGCCGGCATCTTTCAAATACCAATCTCAAGTGATAGGGATGATGCATTCTCATACAAGAATGAGCAACAAGGTCATCCAAAAATACTTCGATAATGGACTTGAGATCATGGAAGATCAAGGTCATCGCCTGCTGAAATGTAGCTCCGGCGTTTTTAAGGCCGAAAGGCATTTTTCGATATGCAAAAGTTCCCCAAGGATAAATAAATGCAGTCTTGTGTTGGTCCTTAGGTTTAATTTGTATCTGATTATATCCAGAAAAGCCATCCATAAAGGAAAAAACCTTGCTACCCGCACACTCATCCAAAATCTGATCAATAAATGGTGTGGGGAAATTGTCCTTAGGATAGGCACGATTCAAATCACTGAAATCAGTACATATGTGGGTCACTCCCTGCTTCTTATCCATCAGAATGGGGTTTGAAACCCACTTCGTCAAGGGAACGGGATAGATGAAACCGGATTTCAACAGCTTCTCTATCTCTGCCTTAATCCCGGGTGCTTTCCTAGGATTCACCTCCCTCAAGCATTGTCGAAAAGGCTTAGAGTTAGGGTAAGTATTAATCTCGTGCTCGACAATATGAGGGTCGATACCTGGCATTTCGTCATACGACCAAGAAAAAATATCATGAAATTCTTTAAATAGCTCGATGTATTCAAGAATCTCAGCATGGGAACATTCCGCCCTAATATAGACATTCTCTATCCTGCCAGGATCTCGAGAGATGTTGATAGGAATCGTTGAAGATATGTTAGCCATGTTTCCATCAGCCATCTGACCAGGAGAGCTTAACGGAACCATAAGACTACCAACTCTCTGACTAAGAATCGCCCTAAAATCCTCACGTTCCAAGTGGTCAAGCTTGGGAAGAAAGCACGATCTATGATGGAGTTCCTTCCATGGTGGCTCAACTCCTGACATAGCCTCATTATTCACTTCATCTGAAGGGAAAACCATATCAAGGAAGCCATGTGCGTGAGAAGACTGTACTGCCCATGCCGACAACACATAAGGGTCCTCCTCCTCCATCCGCGAAGAGGAAGGACTAGGCTCTACAACACACTGGAGATTAGCTTGATAAGCTATCATAGTTGTAGGCAACAGCACATCCGTCACGATGGGCTTACTTAGAGTACTCGGTGTAGGAAGAATCCAAGGATCTTCCATATGACTCGTGTGAAAAGACACCGATATTGTAGATGTCAAAGCCTCACCGGAACTAGATCCTATCATAAGAATCGGTGCAAGACAACTAAAGCTTCCCATGAGGGATGGATACATGCCTACACCCACACTCCCAGATACCGGCTGAGAGTGCTCAACGATCAATATTGAAGCTCCCGAAGATGTAGTAATAGATGGATTCTTGAATTTCATTTGATCAATCATTACTATCTTCCCGTTATGTGGAAAGCATAGAATGTAGAACAGGGAAGAAGCAATGGCTTGCATAATGTACATCCAATTCCTACCTAGCAAGAGATTGTAGTCGAGGGGCACATCAACCACCTCGAACTCTATCGCAACGGTCTTCCCTCCCAAATGGACTTTAAGGGAAGGAAGGGTGCCATGCATCCTAAAATATCTCCCATCGAACGCAATTAACATGGTTGCTGATTTAGATAGCTCAGGGGAACCCAGACCCTTCCAACATGATAAAGACATCATAGAAGCGACAACGCCTTCATCAATCACAATGCGCTTGACGGTGATATTAAGACATTCCATGTGAATCAAAAGAGACACATAGTAAGGAAAGCGAGGCTGAAGTCCTACGGTTTCAAATTTAATCACGGAGGAAGAATCATCATCATTCACACCAAGGGCAAAAAGCAACACCTTCCTTTGCGAAGGACAACTCTAAAGCACTTACAATGCAGACATCGCACAAGGAGTATGGCCCAAATCCTCGACAACTGAATAGTTTTGGGCAGCTCAGGAATTTGGATTGTGCCCTGAACGCTTAAGGACTCCCTTAGGAATCCGAGGTGCAGCTTCAGGTTTATCAATAGGTTTCTCAATAAGCAAACGGGATCCTGGTGGATCAGGCTCTTTGCCTGGGCTGGGTTGTGACGAACCATAATCTTTCGCATAGGTCACAACTTTTGCAGCACATACCATGTTAATGCAACCATGACCACTACCCTCCGGTGGATCTTGATCACCACCAGACTGATCATGGGACCTCGAGTTCATATTTTGATTATGCGGTGAAGGGTTAGTTAGCACAGCTAGGACCTGTGCCAAGAACCTCGAGGCTTCATCAATACGAGGGCACAAGTAAGTGAGGTGATCATCCTTACATAACTTGCAAGGGAACTTAACCTTACGTTTATCTTGCTTGTACCCCCTAGAATTCCGGCCGTTCTTGTCATTACGGTTAGCATTCTCATTCTTATTCCCACCCTTACGATTATTTTTACCCTTTTTTCTATTCCGTCCAGGCTACTGGTTACCCTTTTGGTCCGACGATTGCACTGAAAGTACACTCGCCATTTGGGTGGGTTGAGACGAAGCCATAGATTGTCCCAAAGTAGATTGGTTGATTGAAAATTGACTAACTTGCTTTGCAACTAAATCCAAAGGTTTCGCACTTGCACAACCCACAATGCCATCGGCATGTGGTCCAGGTTTTACTTTTGGATTGAAACTAGAGCGCGGAGCATTGGGAATAATCTCATATAACAAACTAGACTGAGCATAAATCAAGTCCAGTTCCTGCGCCCTAAAAATTGCTTGTTCCTCATTTTGCACTCCGGATGTAGAAACATCCTTCGCTATATATGGCAATAACAACTTGAGGAACCATTCGAGGAGGAACTCTGGCGATATAAAGGCTTTAATTAACCTATTCCGTCTACGCCACTCTTGAATATGATCAGAGATATGTGTGGCTTTATCTTGCCGAAATGTCGACAAGAGTTCAGTACCAATGTCGTAACGCACTAGTAGCTGGAAGTGGTTAAGAAAAGTCATCGCAAGGTCATCGAACAAAGCGAAAGATTCCCTAGGTAGCTCTATATACCATTTCGCAGCAGGCCCTGTAAGGGTGCGTTGAAATAGCCTTAAACGGATGGAGTCCTAATGTAAGGAATTCGAAGAGCACCATAGGTGAAACGTAGTAACGTGTTTGCTTAGATATTCTCCCTATTTTCCCTCAAACTTAGGTATGTCCGAGGGAAGCTTAGTAGGGACAGCCGGCCAAGCTGGTTTATGAGCTACAGGATCGTTCGTTAATCTCAATAAGTCAGGAATATTCAGTATCGCGAGAAAAGGGAGCCTAGGATGGTGAGGTTGATGGACCGCTCCCTGATAGGTCTGATTCGTATAGGTCTGATTACCACCATGGCCTTGGCCATAGTGCCCTCCTTCCGTATGACCTATATAGGGTGGCGTGGAAACACCATAGTGTGGTGGACCTTGACTAGTAGTATCTACGAAGCCATAATTAGGAGAGTAAGGAGGTTGTTGATACCCGCCCCCATACGGTGAAGAACCTTGTCCATACTGTGTCCCATAATAGGGCCCATAAGTCATCGCATGAGATGTCCCATGAGACACTCCGTAAGTAGGAACATACGTTCTGGAAGTAGGAATATACATTTTGGAAGTAGGAATGTGACCTCTAGAAATATGAGCATGACCTCTAGAAACAACGGGCGGTACATGAAGCTGAGACACAACCAGTCTAGTAACCGCAGTACGAACATGACTCGTAGTAACATTTTGGCCCGTAGGACCACGTGAATAAGATGTAGGGTGAACATTTGAAGAAGTAGGGACAGAGGACGGAGGGACTTGAGTAATAATGTATGTACTATTCCCTATAGTCACTCGTCTCGGGTCTAGTATCCTAATGTTGAAATATTGTAACTTCGAAGAATATTCTATATGTATCTTTTTGTGGTCCCCGATGGTCCTACCGGGAGAACCACTTGTATTACATTATACCCCGATGCTCCTAATCAGAAGAACTAATAAGATTCATGAGGTAGTCCCCTCTAATTGTAAAGTTGGGTCATTAGCACCCCAGTGTGGTTACTTGAGCCTACATGTGTAACTCGAGCCTACATGATTTAACTCGAGCCTACATGTCAAATGAGTTAACTTAAGTGAACGGATGAATATAAATAGAGGTGTAGTGCTCCTCATTTGTGACACACACACTCTCACTTGTGTAGCGCATTAGTAGAGAAGAGTCCTTGCTGGTTTTATCTTTTATCTTTTTGGGGCATCTATATTGAGGAAGATTTCCTAGTTGAATTATTAATGGTTGAGAATATAATGTGAAAAAAAAACTATTGACTTCCTTGTTGAATTATCCATGGTTAAAATATAATGTGAACTAATAGCCACACTGGTATACTTAGACTAGGTATACATTCTTGTTGTAGATTAAATACCTGAATTTGAAAGTAAGATTTTGAACCATTGTTATTTACATTATTTATATTTTTTTTGGGGTGAGTTTTGCTAGAATCTAGCAAGATGAGTTTGTTGGTAAAATTGTGAAAGAGCACAGGTTATCCTGGATTTGAACTAGGAACTTTTATTTCAAGACATACATAAGTTTGTTGATTGGATTACACCTCGATTAAAAGTAAAATTTTGAATAATTGTATTTTGGAATTTGGCAAGATGAACTTTTTTTTCAAATTGTGATGGAGCATGGTTATCCCAGATTTGAACCAAAAACCTTTATTTCAAAGCATACATGGGCTTGTTGATTAGTTTACACTTCAACCAGCCAAATATTCTAAATTTTAGCTTACTCTCTTAACAAATATTTTGAATTTTAGCTTACACTCATCTTATGGGTTGTTAGTAGGATATAGCCTACCAAACAACAATTTATGAGTAGTTTAGGGTGGAAGAAAAATGTGCATAGTATCCTAGGTCATTGATAGTTTGACCACAAAAATGTAATAGTTAGACTTGTAGGTTGTGACATATATCATATTGTAGATTGAGGTTCAAGATTTGTTTCAAAGAATAAATAATGTGGAATTCATGAATGCCAAATTACAACCAAATTAGCAATCTCTTACCCACATAGTCCTATAATTGGAATCCAAATTTGTAATTCTCAAACAAGAGGTTCATGACACCAAAATATAGGACATTATTCATTCCCCAAGGGATTCATGTGAAAGTGTTGGATAGAATAAATAAATATGAGGAAATATGTTGTCACTAGGCCTTATTCAAACAAGAGAATGAGACTTAGGAAACCACTCAATTCTTAGGTTTGTGTCATTAAGGGAAGATACAAAGCATGTTTGGCATGGTGGTTGAAGAGATAGTTTAGGACAAACTCATAGAGGAGCACACCTAGTGAGCTTATGAAGTAAACTTGAAGGTGAGAGAAATTTCGCCACTAACTACTTTAGACCCCATGAAGGCATGGGTTTTGTTTTTTTAGGATTCCTTATGTCATTTTTACCTAAACCCAATGAATACATGGTTTGGTTTAAAATCCACTCTTAAGAGGTTGACTACAGGACCTTTAGGTGGATTAGAAACTCCCCCCCATAGATATTCCTTGATTTTGACTTCACAAAGTCCCAATTTGTCTAGTCCAAATAATACAAAGAACATGTTGCAACAACATGAAAGTTTGGAAAATGGGCTCTTATCAAATATCTTAGAGTGGTTATTTGATATTTCAAGACCCCTAACCCGCCCCTAGGTATAATCCTCATACTAAATGATTCCCTCAATGTATTCAAAATATTAGTTGGGTGGTTGTTGGCAAGGGGTTGGATATAAGTGAGTTGCACATGCTCANTATTTCAAGCCCCCTACCCCGCCCCTAGGTATAATCCTCATACTAAATGATTCCCTCAATGTATTCAAAATATTAGTTGGGTGGTTGTTGGCAAGGGGTTGGATATAAGTGAGTTGCACATGCTCACGCGATGCTACGCAAGACAAAGATGGTGTGATAGGAGAAAAGGAGTCCTCTTTCTATGTTTTCATGTCACTATTTGTACTTATTGACCATTTCTTTGGAATATTGGTCCTTAATGGTTAAAATAGTTAGAATTTTGTTAGAAGTTAGTTAGAAGTGGACCTTGAATGTAAAGGTGCAAGCCTATAAATAGAATAATTATGCATGTAAGAAGAGAGAAATGTAGGGATAGAGAGTGAATACTACGGTTTGATGGATCATTGTATATTTTTTATCTGCGATTCATTCTACGGAATAATATAATCTGATGTGGATTGATCTGAACTTGGTGTTGCATTTTTACCTTTTTCCTATTTTACACTATTGTGATTCTGATTAATGGATTTGCATATGAATGGGTAATGCAATGCTTTCTACTTCTGGATACTGTCATCTTTTAGATCTTCTTCCCCACTGGTATATCTTGTAAAATAATGAAGATTGTGACATACTTAATGGTTCTATTTTGAGGAAGCAAGTAGGCTAGATCTAGGAATCGAGCTAATGAATGTCTAATGCCCCAAACCCTGCTCTATACTGTGGAAACTTGGTTCCGACAACTCTCCCTTGAACATCTCGGGTGAGACCTCATCTGCTCTGTGGTTGTTGTTGGATAGGGAAAAACCTATCTGGGTCGATCCTCAGGGAGATTGCTTAGTGTTAAGTGTCGACAAAGTGGAACCCCTGTCGACTGGGTTTTGTTGGTTTGGGATTGCGCCAACAAATGGTTTTGTTGACGAGACCTCTTTGTGATAGAGAGGAGGGCATGTGGCACTCGACCAATGGTTACCCAAAAATGGATGTGGCATTCAACACGACCGAAACTACAAGATTGGTTTCATCAGAAGCTGTGAGAATTTACCGAGGAAGAAAATCAGAACCCTGGGTTAACAACAACTGAATGGTTAGAAAGGTACATCCACGATGGTCCACACGAATATTTCTTCAGCGAATTTCCTATCATATTATATGAGTGGATGGCATGATTCACATACAAGAAGACAAACTTTAAAGGAGGAGAACCGACGTCCTGGACCCCTAAACTGATCTAGGAACTGCAGGAGACTGACAACAGAGCGTCGTGCATTGTCGAGGTCTGGTTGGATAGTATCCTCGAAGTATATATCATGGAGTTTGCATTCGACACCAATAAATCTTACATCGAAGCAGAAAGGGAATTCTTTAGTGAACCCAGAGGTAGGTTCTTGTTGTCGCTTCAATTGTCGATTAAAATGTTGATATGTGAGAAGGGTATACTCAAGATTCACCTAGAGTAGTAGCACCCCAATGTGCGGAGGCTATGGATACCGTGACCAAGGGGGGAGATGAATGAGAATATAAGGGGTAGATGGGTGAAAGTTTCGACCATATTGTGAGGGAAGCCAAGAAATAAAGTGGTTGTACAAAGGGAGGAGCAAGGTTCTGACTAGAGAAGAAGCAGAGGATAGGGGAAGGTCCTGCTATGATTAGAATGCAAGACCACGAAGGAAAACCACACGAGACAAAGCGACCCTACAATGATGACAAGGACGACCAGGCCTAAGCTACGCCCATAAAGATGGTAAGATCAAACCCCAACAGAAACATACCCACACCTCTGCACACTACTCCAACCTCAAGAAAAACTCCAAGTCCCACGTCGACTTTCCTGACGTGTCAGAAATAGTTTAGTCGTAGATCAACATCAGTCGAAAGGAGGCTCAAAATGACAGGCTACAATATGAAGCTACCTTTGTTCCATGGAAACGAGACTAACGATCCTGAGCAATACTGGTTTTTATGTGAAGCAGTGTGGACTGTTAGACAGACCACTGACGATGATGTAAAGAAAGGACAGCTCATGATTACGCTGAGCGGTTGCGTGCTCGATTGGTTTATGACGTTTACCCAAGTTCCTCAGGGGACTCCAGCAAAGACATTAAATGAGATCCATATGGGACTAATCAATGAATTCAAGAAGCCGAAGTCGGAAGCACAATACATTATGGATCTGAAGGAAATCAAGCAATTCCCTAACGAGACTGTTTGGGACTTCGATCAAAGGTTAAAGACACTGATGGCTAGAGTCAATTTTTCTATGAGCAGTGTCCAACATAAAGAAGGGTTTATCGCAGCATTGGTTTCTCATATCCGATAGCCATTAATGCAGCAAAAGATAGCGACGTAGAGCAAAGCCCTAGAAATTGAGATGAAGCTTGACGCTTCACCTATCGAGGAGAGTGCCGTCGGGATGAATCAAATTCAGGCGTATCTATCCAACCTCACACTTCAGCTATGGGATATCAAGAAAGGTAAGGAGGATTGTGCAGATATTTGGTGTACTCGGTGTCATGCAGATGGCCATACCAAAGATACCTGCTCAACTTTAGAAACTACCTATTATCAAGAGCACTGAACCGTTGAGTAGTGGTGGTATGCCATAGTGTCACATATGCCAAGTCTATGGACATCGACATGAGGAATGTAGCTATATGCAAAATATGGTTTCAAAACCCGCCAATTTATACTATCCATTCTGTCACTCAGTCAGGTATGAGGATAGAGATTGTTGGGCATACGATATGCTTCAGTACTGAACATACGATTCATATTTTGTGAAGGGCGAGGGTCATCGTGCAGTATAGAAACAACAACCGCAGCCTCAGGTGGTAAGTTCTCAACCACAATCGCAGTACACACTGCCACCACTGATGCAATTTTACCCACCGCAGCTGCAGCCATAGTTCGCACCATAGCAGCCATACAATCAAATACCGATGGCTTAGGAACAGCCATAATATGTCCAAGCAGCGCACTTTGTTCAACAACAACCAAATCCCTAGTCGCAGCAGATAGCTCCGCCGCAGTACCCATAGAAGGGAGGATTCTGGGGCAGAGGAGGAGAATTTAGATGAGGAGGGGGAAAAGGTCGCGCATCCGTCCAGTGTTATAATTATGGAGCTTTCGAACATTATCATAGAGACTTCCCACACTTGCAGTGCTTATGTATGTACTGTGTAGAAATTGATCACACCGTGGAGAACTATCCCCAGTTAATCACAAGATGGAAAACTGGGAATGTTCCGCAGTTGAAAAATCAAGCCCAGTTGTAGACTCAGAATCAGCTACCTTTCCAGAACTAGTTACATAACCAAGCCCAGAACTAGGTTCAAGTTGGCTGGTGCAGCGCTAGCTCTATGTCCTCTAATTCTGAGGATGCGCTAGAAAATTGGTAACATCCCATGCATGAAGTGTCCTTTAGAGAGTGTGGACTAATCACACAGTCAATGCGCCATGTTGCGACTGAGATTGTCGAACTACCAGTATATGAAGGGCTTCTAGAACTTTCTGCGTTCTTAAAGGAATTTGAAGAAAATGTCTCAAAACCGCAACGATTGCTAGCACTGGAGGAAGCACTGAAGGCTACTCCAACACATTGGTGAGAAACTCACAAAACAATAATTTCTGGATGGGGACAGTGTCGACGCTTGCTGACGGTTCACTTCGGAGACATAGAGACATACCACGCTGAGAGGTAGGACAGGCAGAATGATCCTAATAGCCATTTGACGAAGTGTCAAACACTATGGGTTGTGTGACCAAAGGATGAATGGATCCATGCCTTTATTCATACCTTGGATGAAATGTCGAGGTCTTGGTACATATCAGCAGAACTACGTAGAGAAATAACTACTTGGGAGGAGCTGATTGTTTGCTTTGCACATGTCTTTGGCTTTGTACATGCCAATACAAAGCTTAACAATGCACTGTAGATCATTCGGGATGTCGTCTTGAAAGGTGTACCAGTCACAAATCCTATGGATCCACATGCGCATTGCCACATGCAATCGATGATAGAATGCTACAACAAATATGGAAAGTCAGAGGATGATGATGAGTTGCACAATATTAATATTCCAAAGACTGAAGGGAGTCATGATGTCACAGCACCGGATGTGCCGACTGATCCCATGACTCAACCACTGAATATTAAGAAAGTTAACGGAAGAGAATCCGAAATTTACAAATATTGGGGACTACTAGGATGAGGAGACCATGGAAAAGATCGCATATCTATTGCATGAGTTTCAAGATCTATTCCCAAAAAAATTCTCATAAATGAAGGGGATATTGGGTGACCTAGGGAAAATGAAAATCCAGTTAAAACCAGATGCAAAACCAGTGCAACAGAGGCCATATCACTTGAATCCGTGATATAAAGAAAGGGTCAAGACTAAACTTGACTGGATTCTAGATGCCGGGATTATTGAGCTTGTTGAAGAATCAGAATGGATAAGTCCAACGGTGGTTCAAGACAAGAAGACTGGGGAAGTCTGGATCTGTGTCGACCTTAGAAAATTGAATGATGCATTCATGCACAATCTGTTCCGGACATCGGTCATAGATGAAGTTCTCAAAGGAGTAGGTGGCCAATAAATGTACTCATTCACGGATGGCTTTTATGGGTATCACCAAATAAAAATTGCCAAAGAAGATCGCCAAAAGACAACATTTGTTACAAAATGGGGCTATTACCAGTATATAGTGATGCCATTTGGATTGAAAAATGCACCTGCCATCTTTTCCTGGGTGGTTTTCACAGCGTTCAAGGACTTCATTCAGAAGTTCCTCCAGGTATATATGAACGACTTAACAGTGTACGGGCTAGTCAAGGATCACTTGGCCAATCTTCCCCTGATGCTGGAAAGATGTCGACAGCATCAGATCACGTTGAACTCTAAGAAGTGCATATTTTACATGCCATTTGGAATATTGTTGGGTAACATCATGTGCAAACAAGGACTGTTGGTTGATCCTGCAAAGATCGCACTCATTCTGAGCTTGCCGCCACCGACCAATGTTAAGATGCTCCGGGTGACACTTGGACACATAGGGTACTATCGAAAATTCATTAGAGCATATGCCATGATCACTGCCCCTATGGAGAAACTATTGAAGAAGGATGTTGTGTTCCTATGGAGTCCTGAAGGCCAAAGTAGTTTTGACATGCTAAAAGCCAAGCTGGCTTCAGCACCAATACTTGTATTCCTAGATTGGAACAAGGAGTTCCACATTCATGTTGATGCATCTTCAACTGCGCTAGGAGTAGTGCCCAGGAAGCCAGGTGACGGCGACTTGGATCACCCTATTGCTTTTGCAAATCAGAAGTTATCATTTTCCGAGAAGAATTACACAACCACGGAGTGTGAGGGGCTCGCGATGGTTTATGCACTGCAGAAATTTAGGCATTATATTCTAGGAGGTCACTTACAAATGTTCATTGACCATTCGGCATTGAATTATTTGTTCAATAATCTTGTGTTGGGGGGGAAGATATACAGATGGCTACTCCTCTTTCAGGAATTTGATTCTGAGATTATAGTGAAGCTGGGTCACTTGAATGTTGGCCCTGATCATTTGTCAAGAATCGAGACGGGAGAGGAACCTACTAACAATGAAGATGGACTATCGGATGCACAGTTGTTTCGAGTTGAAATGGTAGATGACCATTATGCTCCAATAATGCAGTTCTTGGCAATTGGAGTCACACCAGAAGAACTTTCCACAAGTCAAAAGAAGCAGTTGGTGGTTAAAGCTTCTGACTTTTAGTTGATTGCTTGACATTTGTATAAGATGGGAACTGATGAAATCTTGTGGCGCTGTGTCCCCCCGCATGAACAAAAGCATATTTTGGAAGAAGCGCATGCCGAAGTGACTGGGGGACACTATGGAGGACGCGAAACTGTGCAGAAGGTGCTTTGCTTAGGGCTCTGGTGGCCCATTCTTCATAATGATGCGGCAGGTTATGCGAGGAGCTACGATGTCTATCAACGCATTGGAAAACCATCACGACGAGATGAGATGCAGCTTGTACCCCGGGTAACTTCGCAACCTAAATGGGAAGTATAATTTGTGGGTCTGATCAACCCACCCGAGAAACAAATTGGTGTGCACTACATCATAATTGCGATGGACTATCTGACGAGATGGTTTGAGGCTGCACC
The DNA here is from genome assembly GCA_001517045.1 of Pseudotsuga menziesii. Taxonomy (NCBI): domain Eukaryota; kingdom Viridiplantae; phylum Streptophyta; class Pinopsida; order Pinales; family Pinaceae; genus Pseudotsuga; species Pseudotsuga menziesii. The sequence goes on from LPNX010857162.1 coordinate 147,503, forward strand.
AGTTGTGGACTATACTGCTGCGACAACGACCATATTTCTGTTTGAGAATATCTTGACACAATTTGGGTGCCCGAGAATATTGATGAGTGACCAAGGTAGTCATTTTATCAACCACACAGTAAGCGCCCTCACAAAAGAATTGCATGTTCAGTACAAGACAAGTACACCATACCATCTGTAGGAGAATGGGACAGTGGAGGCCTTCAACAAGATATTGGGGCATGCACTAACCAAGGTATGCATCACTAACCGAGATGACTAGGATCTAAAGATTCCTGCAGTGTTGTGGGCCTATCACACCATGTGCAAGAGACTTACGGGAAAACACCGTTCAAACTAGTCTATGGGCAAGAGGTCGTGATGCCTATGGATTACATCATTCCTAGTCTGTGCATTATCACTGCGCTAGAGGAGCACATGCCAACTGATATAGCTGGACGAAGACCGTTTCATTGCAAGTTTCCACCAGCGTGTTGAGAAAGATCGATAGAAGGCGTGGAATGATCGCCACATAAAGAAAAAACAATTTCAGCAAGGAGATTTGGTGCTGCTATATGACATCAAATTCTTGAAGCATCTAGGTAAGCTACAAATGCACTGGCTTGGACCATATCATGTCAATTCTATTACCTTTGTGTGTGCAATTCAATTACAATAGTAGATGGCATGGTATTGCCAAAGCTTGTGAATGGCAGCCGCTTGAATCCCTATCGGACAGGGGAAGGACCGCACAATGCTTGAAGCACTGCATGCTAAAAAAAAAGAAAAAGAGAGAGATAGGATAGCTAGCAAGAGGAAGGATGCACCTATGAGTAGGGGCCATGCAAGGTTAGGGGATAGTTGACTCAACACTTAGTGAGAATGAGGTTGCGTTCCAGGATGGGGCTATGCCAAGGGAATGAGGTTGCGCGCCAGGATGGGGCTATGCCAAGGGAATGAGGTTGTGCGTCAGGATGGGGCTGTGCCAAGCGAAGAGGTTGCGCGCCTGGATAAGGTTGCGCCACGAGAAAGGGGATACGCCCAAGAACAACAAGGGGTTGCGTGACAGGGGGTCGTCATGCAAGAGTGAGTGGCTCACAGTGTACGAAAGACACCGTGAACATGATCAGACATCACATCAATACTCAATAATTATTTTCAAAGAGGTAAACGATGGCACGGTTGACGTCATGTCTCATGATAGCAGATTCGAGAGGCGGGGTGACATATTTGGCACATAACTGAATAATTGAGTCATAATGATGCACCCAAGTGATTTATGATGACATCTGAGATTAATATGGGGTTATAAGCTGAGGGTCAGCAACCGAGTGAACACCATTAGGAAGTACTGCACTGTGCAAAATTGCAGGAGGGCTAGGCTGAGTAGTTGAACAAAGCTATGTTGCGTGAGGCAGTGGCCATCTAAGGGGAGATGTAGGCTACCCTTGATATGGGGTAGACTATGAGATTGATGAAGAAGTTGCAAGTATGCAGGTTATTTTTCTCGAGATGGAAGTATCTGGCAAAGTCGTCCTTGGTTATATTTCTCCCAATCGGTCTGAGGCGTAGACTAAGACACCCAAGAGGAATCCAGATGGGACCAGATTTCTTGCCCCACTTGACAAAGTCTGCAGGAACAGGGAACCAGATCGACTTTAGGAAGCCCAGGATAACCCTAAATGCAAGGAAATACAAGGGTGCGAAAGCAGGACTGGCTCCAGAATTTGCTGCTGTAGACAATCACCGGCCAGTAGGACGCTTCCCGAAGGACGATGGAAAATGGAGAATGATGTAGTATTCATAGATGTTGGAGCACGATAGAACTGCAGGACACAAAGTTGCAAAGGTTAGGAGGAGGCAAATGCATCCAACTGCAAAATTTGGCAAATTCAAAAAAGTAGCACACCACTGCCTATGAGAAGTTTTTCGCCCTTCAAGTTGTTGAGTATGCTATGTCTAGCTGACGTGCCTCAAGGACAAGCCACAAGATTGTGTTGGGGTCCTGTTGGCAAGGGGTTGGAGATAAGTGAGTTGCACAACATCTAGGATGTTGTGCATACTCATGTGACGCCATGCAAGACAAAGATGGCACGATAGGCGAAAAAGAGTCCACATTCTATGTTTTCATGTCACTATTTGTACTTATTGACCATTTCTTCGAAATATTGGTCCTTAGTGGTTAAATTAATTAGAAGTTTGTTAGAATTTAGTTATAAGTGGACCTTGAATGTAAAGGCACAAGCCTATAAATAGAATAATTATGCATGTTAGAAGAGAGAAATGCACGGATGGAGAGTGAATACTGGGGTTTAATGGATCACTGTCAGTTTTTTATCTACGATTCGTTCTGCGGAAATAATATAATCTGATGTGGATTGATTTGAACTTGATGTTGCATTTTTACCTTTTTCCTATTTTACACTGCTATGATTTTGATGAATGGATTTGCATATGAATGGGTAATGCAATGCTTTCTTCTTATGGATACTTTCATCTTTTAGATATGTTTCCCCACTGGTATATATGTTGAAATAATGAAGATTGTGACATACTGAATGGTTCTATTTTGAGCAAGCAAGTAGATTAGATCTGGGAATCGAGTTAATGAATGTCTGATTCCCCAAAACCTCCTCTGTAATGCGAAAACTTGGTTCCAACAGCTCTCCCTCAAACATCTCGGGTGAGACCTCATCCGCTCTGCTAGTGTTGCTGGACAAGGTAAAACTTGTCTGTGTCGATGCTTAGGGAGATCGCTGAGTGTTGAGCGTCGACATAGTGGAACCCCTGTCGACTGGGTTTTGTTGGTTTGGGATTGCGCCAACAGTGGTGAAATTGTAATGGGATATTATTTTCTTCTTTGGCCTCTATTTACTATGCACTATATACAAAAATCAATTACGTGTATATTGTGCATGCAATATACAACACTTCACATGGAGCGACTACAAATTTCAATTTAAACATAACAAACATGCATTATGTAACAATTTTAACACTCCTACTCACATAAGTATGTGCCACCTCCTATCCTAATGTGTTTCTATGGATTTAGCTTTGCAGTAAACATGCCTATCCTATGGAACTAGCACAATCATTGCTAATGTGACTTTTTTTGCTCTTTTGTCAATATGTCTACGTTTCAAGGGCTGCTACAGTATGTTACAGACAATGATGGATGATAAAATTGTAGACATAGATAGAACCCTTTATGAAGGTTACAAATATGTAATTTTTAAGAAACAAATAATTTTTTTAATAATTTTCTTGTCATATAACTCCTTAACAAAAAATCACCATGTTGGTGTTTCGACTAAAACTTTTTAATTTCTCAACCATTTCATAAAAAAATTATATGTTGTACTACTAGACACCTACCTCTACATGCTATAAAAATGCAATCCTTCATCATTACATTAAGACACCTTCAAAAGCTACACTTAAACTTGGTGAATTGATTTTGATGTCTCCTCACATAGATAACTATGAAAAAATCTAAAACATGCTAATTTTATTTCTAAAAAATAACACTACACTAGTATTACTTCTTATCTACATGTTTACAAGTTTTCATATATTGATTCCATCATTTAGGCACTCAAAGGCTACACTAACAAGGACATATACATTATAATTTGCCAAAAAAAATAAAATGTCATTGTTAAAAAAAATCATAAATGAATTGGTTAAGAGAATTTTCAATAAATAAAAGTTATATATTCAAAAGGGTGAGTTGATTTCCTTCATTTCTTCTTTTTTACTAAAACCAAAATTCATTGGTTCATTGTTTCTAAGTTTTGAATATTGGTTATTAGTTAAAAACTTTTCTTTTTTCATTAGTGAATTAAAACTATTTGACTAATATTATGATTAAATGTTACTCAAAAAGTAACATAACTTTATTAAAATTGCATAGGAATGATTTTAGGTTATTTGAGTAATATTATAATGTTACTTAAAAAAGTACATAACTTTATTAAAATTGCCTAAGAATGATTTTAGGTTAGCTTTGAAGTATGACATAAAACTACTTATAATTAGTTAAAAGCTTTTTTTTGATGTCAAAAAACATAACATATGATATGAGTAGAAGTTTGCTTCCTTACAAATCACCACAATTACATTTCATTTACATATATAACATTGCTACACATATTAGCATAATAATGTGTTCTCTTAGATTGAATTACTAACTTTATTGTAATTTTTTACTTAAAAAAATTATTAAGTTAAAGTCAAATTAAATCATAATCAGAAATGTTTGGGTGGTTGGGAGGACTGATCAAAATTGAATCCTTCATAGCGCCCTTCCCACAAGTACATTTTATAAAATATACTTCAAATAAAATTTAATCTTTCAAATTTATCCTTCATTGAAGAAGGAAAAAAATATTTATAAATTTCAAAAGAAGGACAAAATTTGAAATAGTCTTTCAATATTATTTTAATTTCTTTAAATATATATAAAGCATAAATTAATATTATTAAATTAATTAATCCATATTAATTACTTAATTGATTTTGACATCTTTCTAAAATAGACATTTTCCTTAAATTATAGCATTTTAGTTTTTTCCTATTTTTTTCCAGCTAAATCTCGGGCCTTGATTTTTTATTTTTGTATTCAAGAAAAGAAAAGATTCCATATTTGATATTGGAAATAATAATTTGGTTTCAAAATTAGTGAAGTTGAGCGGTTATTTAAAGAGATGGTTGTGTGGTTGCTTTACTATGAGATCGTGACTAGTGAGGCTGATATTGTGACTAGCAAGCTAATTGGTTTAGCATAGGTGATGGGGGTTGCAGAGCTTCAGAGCTTCTCATGTGCATCAATTTTTTTTTTCAGCCATTCGAAGTTGATCCTCTTCTTTGTTTATTTATTTGTTGTTTGATTGTTATTGTAACTTGATTTATGTGTGATTTTTCCAGAACTGTAATTTTTTTTGGGTGAATGTGTTACATACCCGTAGAGCCAAACGTTGTTGTTTTCTGGCTAAAAAGAAAGAATAATTGTAACTTGATTCATGGGTGATTTTTCCACAACTGTAATTTTTTTTGGGTGAATGTGTTACGTACTAGCAGAGCCAAACGTTGTAATTTTTTTTTGGGTGAATGTGTTACCTATCAGCAGAGCCAAAAGTTGTTGTTTTCTAGCTAAAAAGAGAGAATAACAGTTCATTAATTTGTTACCGTGCACTTATCATATTTATTTTGTGGGTGGAAAAATATATATATTGGAATTTCAAATTTGAATATAATTTGGAATTTGGAAAAAATTATTTGTGGAATTGGAAAAAGATATATATTTGGAATGAGGTAGATTGGAATGCCATTTATGATGTATGGAAACTAATGAAAGCCCGAAAAGCTCTTCCAGTGGGCAAATAGCTTCATCTCTCCCATGATGTAAATTTGATGATTTTGAAGAATAAAGGGAAGCAAGTTCTTGATTAATATTTTTAGAATTGTTTACATTTGTGTAAAATAGTAGTTTTGTGGATAAATTTGATTTAAAAAAAAACTCTTTAATTTATAGTTTAATTGAAATTACAAAATTTTATTAGCTATTTTTTAACATTATTAAAATTTGAAAATACAAATATTTATTAGGCATTTTTTTTATGAAATGTATAATTAATTTTCTTTTTCAATTAAAGTATAATTATTTTTTCAAATTTTCAAAGTTGAAGGGTTTGATAGATATATATACCCTTCGATATGAAATTAAAAGGAGCCCTTCAAATTTGATCACTGGTTGGAAGGATACTTTGTTACTGTCATACTCTTGTTGAGTCTCTATGTATTGATTATGTCATGATTCGACTAGACATATAACTCTGACCATACCTAAATTCTTCAAAATAAAAGTGTTATCCATACCTTCTATAAAAATAAAATAAAAATAAAAATAATTGACAATTAGAAGAAGGCCGGTATTATAGGTGAAAGGGATGGCGATTAAAGACAATTGTATGTCTGGTCTAAATTTGTCCAGAGGACCTAGTCCATCATCTGGTTCGAGACGATTCGATTTCGACGTTTACAGTGGCGCCGGACCACGTACGATGGAAATAATCTCCTGGAATTTTTTTTTGTAATTGGAATTTCACCAAGTGTTTGGGCCAGGTACGAATGTAAGAATCTACTGGAAAATTTATTGTAATTGGAATTTCACCCTGAGATTAATGTGTATGCCGGGCCAGGTACTCTTTTGGAAAAGGGATTGTAATTGGAATTTAACGAAGAGTTTTATACAGTCGGTCAGTGGTTTTGGATTGAATTTGGAAATGAAATTATTAGTTTTTATGGTTTAAACTTGTAAAAATGGATTTAGTTTTTTTTTTTAAATTTTGGACATTTTGATTATGTATTTGTGGACATTGTACAGCATGAGTGGGCTTAATAGTTAAGAGTATGTATTTACTCTTAAAAAGTCACAGGTTCAAATCCAGAGGGGTAGTGTATGTACACCTTTGTAAACTTTAGTAGTTAAATTCCTGAGTAGACGGTAACCTTAAAAATAGATTATTATTATTATAATTTATAATTATAACAATTCTGATCAAATTTAGTAAAAAAAATAATCCAAAACTGTTCAAAACCTAAAAAATTAGAATGATATTAATTTTTGTTATAATTATTAATAATTATAAAATATTTTACTAAATCTTTAATTTTTCATTGTTAAAAAGATATTGATTTTATATTGTAATTATTAAATAACCTATTTCAATTAAATTATGTAAACTCTATACAGTGTTAAGAACTTCAACATTATTTCAAATAAAAATATATCTTAGAAATATTTTAACAAAAAAAAATTTCAAAATATTTGTTAAGAGAGTAAGCTAAAATTTAGAATATTTGGCTGGTCGAAGGGTAAACTAATCAACAAACCCATGTATGCTTTGAAATAAAGGTTTTTGGTTCAAATCTGGGATAACGATGCTCCATAGCAAAACTCACCCCAAAAAAAATATAAATAATGTAAATAACAATGGTTCAAAATCTTACTTTCAAATTCAGGTATTTAATCTACAACAAGAATGTATACCTAGTCTAAGTATACCAGTGTGGCTATCAGTTCACATTATATTTTAACCATGGATAATTCAACAAGGAAGTCAATAGTTTTTATTTTCACATTATATTCTTAACCATTGATAATTCAACAAGGAAGTCTAGTTTTTTTTTTCAAAATCAAGGAGTTCAAGATCTAATGTTTAGTTTAGATTCGATACTGATGATTATTTAGAAGATACAATTTATAAAAATAAGATAAACACATAAACTAATATATCAAAACCTAATACAAATTGAGCAGACTGTAATTTTTAGGTATGATTTTGATGTCTAATTTTTTTAACCACAAGAACATTAACCTCTTACTTGAATATCTAACAGCTTGCAAGCCAGATATACCAATAAGTTGTGATTTAGCAGGGCCTCCATCCAGATGAGCCTTTACCCCAGGGATCATCTACTCTTGAAGCCTTGTTGTCACAACAGGCCAATGAGTAACCCTACCTTGTTGCATATTTTTTTTTTTAAGTAGGGGAATCGGTAACTCGTCGGAATTGTCTGGGCCAGGCCAGGTTCAAATCTGTCGGCTGCCACTATAACCCCTAGGTATATCCAGCAGCATATTTTAACTTTATCTTGTAATTTTGACTAAAGTTGAAGTTCCAGGATCACTTACCCTTATATAGCCTTGAAGTTGTCATAACCTTGTCACAACAGACGAGACCAATGATGAGCAACCCTACCTGACATGTTTTGAAGCTGATTTTGACTTTCACGTATAATTTTGACCAGTGTTAAAAGGAAAAAAACCTTGGGAACAACCGGGCGTTTTGGTTGCTGTTTATCGACGCGCTATAAAATAACGGAATTCTCTTGGGAACAACCGGGCGTTTTGGTTGCTGTTTATCGACGCGCTATAAAATAACGGAATTCTCTTAATATGTACACAGTCACACTTTTTCCCAAATATGAACTCCAGGCTTAATAGGATGGACTCTGCACCTACCAGTCGCGTGATGGATTGGAATGAAAAGGCGCACATTAACTACTCCCCCGGATAATAAAATGCAAGCAACCAGAATTCCTTCAGCGTATACAGGCCATACCGGGCTGCAGCCGAACACGGCTGCATAACGCCATCTGGAATGGATGGGATGTCGGAGGACAATATCACCGACTTGATACAGGGAAGAAGTCTGAGCAGCAGTTTTAATCCACACGGATTTGTAATTTTACTTTTGCTTTAGCAGAGATTGAGATGAAGCGCAATACTCTTATGGAGAGGTATGAATTAGGGCGTCTAGTGGGGCAAGGGACGTTCGCTAAGGTCTACCATGCGAGAAACCTCAATACAGGCGAGAACGTCGCCATTAAAGCAATGGAGAAACAAAAGATCGTCAAGGTCGGGATGATCAAGCAGATTAAACGGGAAATCTCCGTCATGAGGTTGGTCCGACATCCCTACATCGTTCGGCTCTATGAAGTCATGGCGAGCAAGACCAAGATTTACATCGTTATGGAGTACGTTAAGGGCGGTGAGCTCTTCAAGAGAGTTGCCGAAAAGGGGAAAATGAAGGAGGAGGAGGCGAGGAAGTATTTTCAACAATTGATCAGCGCAGTGGATTTCTGCCATAGCCGGGGTGTGTACCACCGGGACTTGAAGCCAGAGAACTTGTTATTAGACGACAATGGGGACATGAAGATCTGCGACTTCGGCCTCAGCGCGCTGCCAGAGCAGTGCAGACAGGACGGTCTTCTCCACACAGCGTGCGGCACGCCGAACTATGTCGCGCCGGAGGTCTTAACCAAGAAGGGCTACGACGGTGCCAAGGCCGACATCTGGTCTTGCGGGGTCATACTGTTCGTGCTCCTGGCAGGCTACCTGCCGTTCCACGAATCGAATCTGATGGCCTTGTATAAGAAGATCTACCATGGCGACTTCAAATTCCCGCCGTGGTTTTCCTCCGACGTGCGGCAGCTTCTTGTCCGGTTCTTGGATCCCAATCCGGCGACGAGGATCACCGTCCCGGAGCTCATGGGGATCCCCTGGTTTCGCCGGGATTTCAAACCCCCGCAACTTGAGAACGATGTCGATGTCGATGTCGGTTTTCTTGACGATGTCGAGTCGGCATTCTTCGTTCCAAAGCCGGCCCGCCTCAACGCCTTCGACATTATCTCCCTGTCACCGGTGTTCAATCTGTCGGGGCTGTTCGAGGACAAGATTATGAAGCAAGAGTTGTGGTTTTCTTCGACTCAGCCGTTGTGGAACATTATATCGAAACTGGAGGAGATCGCCAAATTGTTGAGATTCAGAGTCAAGAAATCCGAGGATTGCAAGTTGAAGTTGCAGGGATCTGAGGAGGGGCTCAACGGGCATTTGTCGATTGAAGCCGAGATTTTTGAAGTCACGGCCTCGCTCTTCGTGGTGGAGCTTCGCAAGACTAGAGGAGATACGCTCGAGTACAGTAAGCTGTGCAGCCAGGAGCTGAGGCCGGGTCTCAAAGACATTGTCTGGATTTGGGATGGTAACAGTCAATAGAAGAGAGTATATACACTGTATATATAATTATACTTCATGCGACGAGAGTATATACATTGTATATATGATTCTAATTCATGCGATTATGTTACATGGATTTTTATTTGAAGTTATACGAAAGCCGGAGGCTAGATCTTTTGTATAAAATGAATGAACTTAGAATCGGAATGATCTCATTTAGTCGTCGCCGGTATATATATCCGTGCCGGAATGAAAAAGCTTTCAATCAATATCAAGCCCTATCATCAACGCCACCTGTAGGATCACTCGCGATACTTCTATTAAAATAAAATAATTTGAACCACCCAACTTTTAGTCGGAGCACATAGGAAACTTTGAGTAGCGCTGCCACTCATTTATTTCATTTTCACATTCTTTGCCAATCAAGAAATTGTTTTAAAGATTTATGATTATGATGCATCAAGATGGTTGTTATTATACTTTATTTTTCTTAATTGAACACGGGGCACGTGTAATTATTAGTACACGTAGCATGTGGGCACCCTTGGAAACCTTCTTAATTGGTTAGGCCAATTCACATGATGTATGAAACTTGTTAGGTAGAGAGAATTCTGTATGTGAAGGTCAATGAAGAGTTCACTTTACTCTCAAATTTCTTATTGAATGTGGCCCCAAACCCTCCCATATCTAATGCCCATAAAAAAATATGGTGAACATTATTCATTGACCGGTGTACCAAGTGTACACCATCAAGTGTTATAATGGGGTGGGTGGGGTATTCTAATAGTGTAGTATTAATTGTTTAATAGGTTAGTTATGGAATGTTGGATTTGAAGTGTGGTGGGTTATTTTAGTAGTGTAGGATTAATTGTTGTATAAGTTAGGTGTAAATGTTGGATTTGATTGTTTAAGATTTAATGATATATTATGTTGGTCAAAATTAATATTGTCGAGTATGAAGGAGATGTTGTAATGTTTGTTTTTAACAAAAGAATAATAATAAATATTAAATATTAAACAAAGTTTAATTGATGGTGGTTTGCCAAAAACCATGAGCTGCCTAGGGTGTTGAAAATATATAAATATTTGATTATACCATTAGTTTACCAAAAACCATGGGTTGCCTTGGGTGTTTGAAAATATATAAATATTTGATTATACCATTAGTTTAATTGATGGTGGTTTGCCAGAAACCATGGGTGTTGAAAATATAACTTTATAAAAAATCATAATTAATATAATCTCATATAAAATATCCATTCCATCTAGTTATTTTTATAAAAAATACATAAGTAATATCAATCCCATATGATTAATGGTTTACTATTATTATGTAATTAATCATTTTCCATTATTAAAACTTGCATTTACCTTGAAGAGTACATTTTTTATTACCTTAAATAATAGTAATTTTTTATTGTTTTACATTCTCAACATGCCCATTCCATTATTAAAATACAATATTATTAATTAGTGACTCGATACTACGTGGTAAACTCCAATACTTTCGACATAAAGAAGTGAAATAATTTTATTTCTTTTTCCTATCGATTACACATTTTTCCTTATCAATTACACATCTAAACATATATGAAAGTCTACACCATGTCTCTTGTACTAATCCTCGTACGAGTGTTATCTGTCATAGACTTTGACTGGCACATGGAACAAAATTATTTACAATGATCCTTAGTCGTCAGACGATGCAATACTAAATGAGAAAATACTATATATAAATGAAAAATTACCAAATATATATATATATATATATATATATA
>LPNX010857162.1:158955-187207 GCA_001517045.1 Pseudotsuga menziesii
AGACACCCCATCTAAAATGGCGCCACAAGAATAAAATCACTGTTTTGGAATAATATATCATTGTGTAGGTATGATTACAAACGTCCAAATTTAGCCCATCCACAATGGTGCCAAATAAAATCATTACATGAAAGGACAATTGTTAAAACAAGTGTTCATTCTTTTGGAAAAATATATTAATCTTTACAAAGGTTCAACTTTTAACTTATTGAAACCTATTTAAAATGACACGTTCTCTGTTTTTATATCAATAATGGCATTGTTAGGACAATATATAATCTTGTAGGTATTACAACGGTTCAATTTTTAACTTTCATAAGAAAATTTATTTATAATTTTCAGTAATTATTAATCTATTTATTATTAGAATAAGCATTGCAATTTTATTTTTCAAATTTTGTTTTAAGAACATTTATTTATAATTTTGAATAATTATTAAACTATTTATTATTAGAATAAGTATTGCAATTGTTTTTTCAAATTTCGTTTTGTTATTGTTTAGAAGGTCCCTTTTACAGCTCAAATAGGTGAGATGTGTCTCCTAATGCTTACCGAACTCAATAAAAATTATTATACTCATATAAATATACAACTATATTAGGGCAATACTCACAATCTTACAAACTAATTAGTAAAATATTACCACCATATTTATAAGGTTTTTTAAATGCAAATACAACTAGCAAGAAACCAAGGGCCACTAAAGCCTAAAACCATGTGCCTTAAACCACTTACGTCCTTACTCATTCCCAAGTAAGGGTAACCCTAACATGTAAATGTTCATTTTTAATTATAAAGAAAAACAAGTCATTTCTCAAAAACATTTGGATAAATGTTTAAAATCTTCATTTAATGGTAAAATGTTTTTCAAATTCCAATAAATCTAGATTTTAAATTTTATATGGATTATTTTACTCATTAACTACTCTTAATATTCACTATTAGTTTTAAAGAAAGACAAGTAAAGCAATTTTTGGAAAACTATTTGATTATATGATTATTAATGTTACTCAGCTCATTATTCTACTGGTATTTACCTTATTTTGAATTTACTTAAGCAAGTAAAGGTTTGCACCTCAAGACAACTTGATCTTAACTTGATCTTTCTCAGCCCTTGGTAGAGCCATAGTTAAGATGGATCTATACTGGTTTAGATCAATATAAAATTTTGACTTGAAAAAAATTCTTTTTTTGTTATTTAAATGCTCTAATTTTCTTGATCGTTTTCGACTTTTTTTTAAATTTAATTTAATTTAGATGCTCTAATTTCCCTTTTCATTTTATTATCTTATTGAGCTTCCATGTTTTCTAGTCAAGTCTAGCTTATAGAGTATAGATCTTCTCATTTTTGTGCTTATCTCATCATTATCTTTTTATGAGTTGGAATTGTTTTCATTGTTCAGGAGTCTATCTCTTTGAAGTCCCTCTTACTCAAGATGAAATTTGGGAAATGTATTCGATGTTTTTTTTAAAGCTTTTGTATGATGGGAATGTTTTTTTTAGAGTGGCATTTAGCACTTAAATAAATATTATTGAGATATGTTTTATCTTTTTATTTTTTGCATAGGAATAATGTAATTGTTTGGTTTTTGGTAGTTGTTGTTTAGCAATATTGTAAATAATATTTCAGTTATTAGTTAGTAATCTTGTTATCTAACTGTAGATAACGGTTTTGATATCCTTTATATGTAACACTTATCTACATAATAAGATATTGATTTGCTAAGGTTCTTCACGGCTTGTGTCAGTGGTATTTGAGCAAGGCAGTGAAACATTGGTGAGAAAGAAGGATCCCATGAAAGAGGAGCCAACAAATGAGCTATCACCAAGAAAGGAAGAATAATTGTTTTGAAGAATTATTTTTCTTTTTCAAAAGGGAAAAAGAAAAGAAAAAAGAAGAGAGCCGCCATTTATATTTTCATCATTGGTCTCTTTAAATTAATTATCAAATCTTTGGGGAGTTATTTTCAGAAAATAAAAGTTTTTAAACAGCCATTTATATTTGAGTGCAAGGTTTTTTAAATTGAAATATTAAACCTTTCAGGAAAACTTTTTAGAAGATAAAAATATTTTAAAGAACATTGGCTAAGAGGAAAAGAATATATCACACTCTATTTTGTACAAAATTTACTACACAGTAAATTTCAATGAATTCCTTAATTTCAATTGTTGGAGTTATTTTGTCCAGAAAAGAAAATTATCAAGAATGGTCTCGTAAAGTTAAAACTACCCTTATTTTTAATGATATGTGGGATGGAATTTGTGAAAATGAGAATTTAGAAGATAAGAAAGATGGAGAAGCAATAGATAAAGTGGATAAAAGTGCACCACTACCACCTACTAATGCCAAAGATTTAGCATTATGGAAAAGCAAGGACAAGGAGGCTTATGCCTTAATTATTGCCTCTGTAAGTGAAGAAGTAAGTAGACATTTAGTTTCTAGCAAAAGTGCTTGGGAAGAATTAAAGAAACTAAAATATTTGTATGAGTCACATTCTGAGCTTGAAATCATACAACTATTGATGAAATTATTTAACTTAGAATTAAGAGATAATGATCCAATGAAACTTGCTTATGAAATTAGAGCCATTTTCCATGATATTGATTCAACTGGTGTAAAAGTTGACATTCAACTTACTGCATTTATTAAAGCTCTATATCCTACCTATACTCATTATTTAGAATCACTTCAAGATAGTGGCCAAATGAAAGCTATGACCTTTGAAACACTTGTTGAAAAAATTGCAGAAAGAGAGAAAGCATTTGGAAAGAAGGAGTCTAAACCCAATGAAGAAACTTTGTGTCTTGCACAGAAAGGACACAAATGAAAAGAAGAATTTGCAAAGGATGAAAATAGAAGCAGAGGTCGAGGTAGAGGACAAAGAGGATAGTACAGAAGAAGGAGGGGAATATTTAATCAAGGAGAGAAACAATGTTATAGATGTGGAAAAATTGGTCATACTACCAGTTATTATAGAACTTCTTGGGATAAAATTGTTAACAAGAAAGAGAAAGTACAAGATAAAGGAAACGATAAAGGTAACCCTCCTGAATCTACACATTCTGTTGTTGCACATTGTAAAATAGGAATTGAAGAAGATTTCAGTACTTCGTTTTCATGGAATGATATTTGGTTATTGGATACTGGAGCCACATGTCATATGACATTTAGAAAAGACTTCTTTGAAACGTTTAGTGATCAAATTGATGGGGTAGTACATTTGGCAGATAAGTCTCAGTTAAAACCTTCGGGAATTGGTTCTGTTAGATTGAAATTATCAGGACTCGCTGATTATATACTTTCTCATGTTTTGTATGTTCCACAATTGAAGAGAAATCTAATATCTCTTGTGCAAATTAGACAACAAAATCACTCGATACATATGTTTGATGGTATCATTGAAATGATAAGAGCTTATGATAATGTGATTGTAATGAATGGAGTGGAAGATAACAAACTTTTAAAGTTGAATGGTACATCATCCAATTCACAGAATTCTGCAAATTTGGTTCAGCATAATAGTAATTTATCTTCCAGCTTATTGTGGCATGCTAGATTTGGACATATTAATTATGACATTCTCAGGATTATGAAACTGAAAGGAGTTCAAGCATGGGGGCTTCGCTTGTTGACCAATATCCTATCATGTTAGTTCATATTGTGGGTTTTAAAATTATCAAAAATCGAACCAATATATTGCAGGTATTGGGGGGATGAGGGGTTTAAGGTGGGGGTGGGTAGGGTGGTTTATAAGGATTGAGGTATAAAAAGGGGTGGGGAGGAGGTTTTAAGTATTGGGAGGGGGTTTCAAAAAAAGAGTTTGGGTCAATATCTCTCGAAATTAAGGGTATTCTTTAATATCCTACGATTGCATGTGCTATGTGAGAGGTTCACTAAGTGAAGTCCCCGTGAGTTCAAGGGCTTCCTACTATTCCAAGAAAACTTTCCCCATGTGATGCTTGTATCTTAGGAAAGCACAGTAAACAACCTTTTAATGATTCTATGTTTCTAGCTTCAAGAAAGCTTGGTCTTATTCACTCAGATTTATGTGGGCCCATGCCCGTTCCATCAGCAAATGGTAACAAATATATCATGACTTTCATTGATGAATTTACGAGGATGTGTTGGGTTTATTTATTAAAAGCAAAATCTCAAGCTTTTGATACATTTAGAAATTTTCACTTATGGATTAAAAATGAAGCTCAACTCAATATTGGAACCCTTTGAACTGATAATGGTGGTGAATATAAATCGCAAGATTTTGAAAAATATTTGCAGGAGAATGGTATTAAACATCAAACAACTGTTCCTTATAATCCACAACAAAATCATGTGGCAGAACGTATGAATAGGACATTGTTGAATATGGTAAGATCGATGATATTTTTTAAGAATGTCTAGCTAATTTTTTGGGGAGAAGCGGTTCTTTGTGCTGTCTACATTAAGAATAGATGTCCTTCTGCTGCAATACAAAACAAAACACCTTATTAAATGTGGCATGATCATCTTCCATCTGTCAAGCATTTTAGAATTTTCGGTTCCACATGTTATGCTTTGATTCCTGAGCAACAAAGACATAAATTGGGAGCAAAAAGTCGGAAGTGTATTTTTTTGGGATATTCTAATACTTCTAAAGCTTATAGGTTGTATGATGAAGATAACAAGAAGTTTATTGTTTCTAGAGATGTTATATTTCTTGATTTTGAGAAAGATGCACTCACTATTAATAAACAACTTACTTAGCTTGATAGATTTCATTCTAAAAAAATCTATCATGAAATGGATAATGAACTTCCAAATATTGAAGGGGGGATTCCTGTTCTAAGTGAAGTTTTGGAATTTCCTTCTAATGCACAAGTTGATGAAACAGAAGATGAGAAAGTTGATGATATTGTTAATGGAATGGATAAATTAAGTATCATGGATAATGCAGAACCTGCTCTTAAAGAAGAAATAGAGTAAACACCACAACAAGAAAAAGTTCATAGGTCGATATAGACTAAGACATTTCCTAAAAGGTATGATGATTTTGTAACATTAGATTGTGAATTAAACTTTCATGCATTTGATGAGCCTACATGTTTTCAAGAAGCAGTAAATAGTGATGTATGGAAATGTGCAATGCAAAGAGAGTATGATGCTCTCATAAAAAATGGAACTTGGAGGTTGGTGAATCCTCCAATTGGAACCAAACCGGTTGGATGCAAGTGGATATATAAGAATAAATATAAAGTAGATGGGTCACTTGACAAACACAAAGCGAGACTTGTAGCAAAAGGGTATGCATATAAATAAGGTGTTGATTATACAGAAACATTTACTCCTATAGCTAAATGGGGCACCATTCGAACTTTGTTTTCATTAGCAACACAAAAAGGATGGAAGATACATCACATGGATGGTAAAACCGCATTTTTGAATGGAGACTTAAAAGAAGATCTGTATATGGATCAGCTTGAAGGCTTTGCTATCAAAGGTCAAGAACAGAAGGTATGCAAATTAGTCAAATGTTTATATGGTTTAAAGCAAGCACCCCGAGCTTGGTATGAAAAGTTAATTGAGCATCTTCTTAAATTGAATTATAAGCACTTCAATCTAGATGATGCAACTTTATTTGTCAAGAAATTTGGAAGATTGAATGTATATCTAGTTGTCTATGTGGATGATTTGCTTATCACAGGAAATAATGACGATTATATTGTATCTATCAAAATAGAGTTGAAAAAGGTTTTTGATATGATAGATTTGGGATTATTACATCGTTATTTAGGAATTGAAGTAGATAAAAAACCAAAGCACATTTTCATTTCTCAGAAAAAATATGTTGGAGCGTTATTAAACAAATTTGGTATGCAGGATTGTAATCTTGTTTCAACACCAATGGAGCAGGATCTAAAGCTTATTTTAAATAAAGGTAGCACATTTGAAGATCGAACAAAGTACATGCAGCTTGTTAGAAGTTTAATTTATCTTACTACTACTCGTCCTGACATAAATTTTGCTATAGGAATACTTTCCAGGTTTATGCATCATCCCTGTGAAGGTCATTGGAATGCAGCAAAGTGAGTGCTCAAATATTGAAAAGGAACTCAATCTTATGGCATCAAATATTCTAAAGTTTCAGACTTTCATCTTATTGGTTATTCAGATTCAGATTTTGATGGAGATAAAGAGCATGGGGTCTCTACGGTTATTTGATGAACCTTGGATCAACAAATATCACATGGAGATCACAAAAGCAATCTATTCCTGTTTATTCTACAACTGAAGCCAAATATGTTGCAGCAGCTCAAGCCACAAAAGAAAACATTTGGCTTCGTAAAATACTTGAAGACTTGCAGGAGAAACAAATGACTTCAATGCCTCTCTTTGTTGACAACACTTCTGCAATTCAATTGGCCAAGAATCCAAAATTCCATCATTGAACCAAACATATCAACACCAAATATCACTTGATTCGACATCATGTTGAGGCCAAAACCATTCATCTGACACATTGTCCTACTTCTGAGCAAATTGCAGATATCTTTACTAAAGCATTGGGTAGTGAAAAGTTTGAAAAATTTAGAATGCAACTTGGCATGTCATATGTCCCTTCGGATTAAGGGGGGAATGTTGAGTAATCCTTCGGGATTACATTGTAAATAATATTTTATTTATTAGTTAGTAATCTCGTTATCTTTTCAGTTATTAGTTAGTAATCTCATTATTTAACTGTAGATAACGGTTTTGATATCCTTTATATGTAACACTCATCTACGTAATAAGATATTTATTTGCTTAGATTCTTCACGCCCTATGTCAGTTGTGTCACAACTATTACATTTTTTATGTTATGGTTTTTTATGGAGATCAACTATTTTTCCTAACTTTTTTGCATCCCCCTCTTATTGTGAAAAAACACTTTTCGCATCTAAGACACTAACAACTCTGATGTATGTGACAACTCTGATGTCTGTGACAACTCTGATGTCTGTGAAAACTTTGACGTCCCTGAAAACTCTAAAAATTGCTGCCATGATGCATTGGGAACTCTAAATGCCTTGTCTCAGTCTCAGTTCATTTATGTGGCATGTTGTATGGTTCATTTCTGTGGCAGGCTGCATGAATGCTTTGCGTGGAAGGTTGCATGCAAGCAGTGAACCTTTTTATCTAAAGCACATAGACTCTCAAAACATTCCAATTTCCAATACTACTGCTTTCATCTTTGCTTGTTCTCTTTCATTGCAATGAGACTTTAACGAACCAATTGACAGGGTTTAATTCCCATGCAAACAGAGAATGAACAAAACCAAGATCCAATCTTCAGTATGATCCTCAAGGTTCAACATTTATGTTTGATTTTTCACATGGACCTCCACAATTGTGGTAAAACACTTCAAAAGCATTCCAAAATCCATCTTTCCCTCACCATCATAGGTTTTACTTCATTACTTGCCATAAATTCGATCTAATTTCTTTGTATTATCATGCTAGTTTACAGAGCTTCAGGAAGGTATTTAGAAAGCATTACAATATCAAATTCTAGCATAGAATTCAATGTTGGCGATGGTGGAATAGTGTTGTTTTGTACCACCTAATGCACATAAACATAGACTAGTTCACTAGTAGAGACGAAAATAAAGAACGAGGAAAACTCACTAAATTTGCATGCACGACGTAGGAAATCCATGGAGATCACGGTCGAAATCGCACCATCATTGACGAAATCTTACTGTAGAAGCTAAGAATCCTATACTTCATACAGTACACACACAAAGACTTACACTTATAGCCCAAATACAATCTTTGGAGCTTATGTATTTCCCACGGATCTTTGGAGCTTTTGTTGTAGGCAATGTGAATGTGAGAAGGGCAGAAGAAGTAGCAGAGGAAGGAAGCCGTCTAATTATAATTATAAATGTGAGCATTTTGATTCCTTATGCTTACGGAGATCAGCTCCATTTCTTTTTGGTGCATTAATCGGCCATAGCAGTTGTAGAATCTCAATATAATTTCATAGGGCCACGTTAGAGACGTGAATCATAAGACAATATCTTATTTTTAATGGATATGATATCTACAATGAACACAAGTAATATTACAGTATTTCTGCCCAGGTTCTCTCATGGAGATCTCCACCCACAAATTACTTCCTGCTGGCTACTCTCATTTCCCAGATGGGCCATACCGAGAGAGAAAGAGTAATAATGGAGATGAAGTGCACTTCTTAGAATATAAATTTCATCCTTTTTATGTTGCAGTTTTCTTTTTCATAATGGAGAGCAGGTAACTTTATCAATATAAAAGGTAACTTTAAATCAATAGAAAAAAGTGATTTTTTTTTCCCCTGTGAAAAAGAAATGTATATCCATGTTATGAGATGCTAAAGCATAGTATGTAAAAGAATAGTATTTATTTTCTACTGATTGAAATTTGTTATCAGTTAAATTATTTTAAATTAATCTTAGCATCATATCCTTTAAACAATAAGTGAGTTACTCTACTATGACATCGGGCTTAGAGTTTAGATCTTAGGTTATTGTGAAAATGGATACTTGTGGACTTATTTGCACATCCCAACCATCATGTAATATTAAATAGCTACTATTTCTTTC
Organism: Pseudotsuga menziesii; assembly: GCA_001517045.1. Lineage (NCBI taxonomy): Eukaryota > Viridiplantae > Streptophyta > Pinopsida > Pinales > Pinaceae > Pseudotsuga > Pseudotsuga menziesii. Next base: position 167,554 of record LPNX010857162.1, read on the forward strand.
TACTAAATGTCCATCTAGATCTTAGTTAAGAGATTGTGTGAATGCAATATGCTCGTAAAATTATAGCAGATCAACAACGTGGAGCGTGCTCTTGGAAAATCTATGACTCCCAATTGTTTACTTAAGAATACATATTTGTGTCCATTTAACATTTAAGCCTCCAATGATGAGAAACAAAGAAAACTATTACATTATTAGTCATATATTTGAAGAGACAAAATCCAAAAATCAATAAAAGCTGCATCTAAATTAAAATTATTATAATTTATTTGCAACTATAAATGTAATTATAAAGTTCTTATAAGTACACTTCCCATATTTGAATGTGGTTTTCAATTTAGTTTTCCTAACACACATGAGATGGATTCAAATTTTCTTTCGTTTGATGAAGAACTCTGATTTAATTTGATATGTGCTCCTTTGGTTGGTTGGAGCCTTGTTTTTTTTAAGGTGATGACCAAAGGGGTTTATAAAGCTTGATTATGAAGGATGAGTGCAAAATTCAATATTATTGATGCTCTTGTCCCTTCACATCACCACTTTTCAAAACTAAAGGCAGGGAATATGCAACTTTGCTGATAAATTTTGATTAATATTGTAAATTTCATCCGTTGTGACATAAGAATTAGTAAAAGGAAAAATTTAAATCCTAGTTTTGTACTTAGACTTGATTAAAGTCTGGCATAACATATTTCTTGTCAGAATATTATTACATAAAATGATTTTTTTTCACAAGGAAAAAAAATATATTATTAATTAAAACAACATATGAAAATACATCGAGGTTTAGATAGGGGAGAGGAGAGACCTCTCCCTCCATATATCAAGAAAACAAGATCAACCATAGACCAATTATAGACAATACAAAAATGGACAGATGTAACATTAGAGAATCTCATGGGTGAACATGGACAAAGTCACACAAAGATGAACCTAAAAGGAAGAGGATACGAACAGGAGAAGAATATAAATCTTACTAAAAAAACTGGAGAAATAGAGGTGAAAAATGACCAAATGATCCAAGAAACAAGTTACCCATCCATCTAGAACATGTTGAAAAGTAACCCCTCTTCTACTAAGAGATCTCTTTTAGATACATAATTTTCCTTCTAGTTGAATTCCTGGAAAATATGGGAAAAACAAATGACCACAAATCTGTTAATCAACACTTCAATACTGGTCATTCATGATGAAAGATTAATGGTATTGATATTACACCGATTGGAATCCCAAACAATAACCACATGAGAATCCCCAAAAAATTTCCATCCATCCAAATTAACACTTTTAAAAAAAACACAAGCATCCATAAAGCCAAGTGTTCACCTTTCGAGTTTGACCTTGAGCCACGATTCATCCACAACATATAAAATCTCGAGCACCTGATATGAAATATTGCAACAACAACACAGAGATAAAGGACATCTTAAGTGGAGCCATCAAATAAACCTATGAACTTGTCAAATTTTTGTGTTGGATCAGTGTGAATCACTTAGGGGGATCATGAAGGAGAAGCAAGAGAACCTAGAACTTATTTAAACTCCACATTGCCTTTCTGACCGATCAAGAAAACTCGAAAATTATTTAGAGAATAAAGTTGAAAAATAATCTTGTTCATAAACTTCCAGAGCTCATAGCATATGAAACAAGGAAGCTCTATTCATTCTCCAAATTAACACTTTTTAAAAAAACACAAGCATCCATAAATCCAAGTGTTCACCTTTCAAGTTTGACCCCGAGTTATGATTCATCCATAACATATAAAATCTCGAGTGCCTGATATGAAAGATTGCAACAACACCACAAAGATAAAGGACATCTTAAGTGGAGCCATCAAATAAACCTATGAACTTGTCAATTTTTTGTGTTGGATCAGTGTGAATCACTTAGGGGGATCACGAAGCAGAAGCAAGAGAACCTGGAACTTATTTAAAATATGCATTGCCTTTCTGACCGATCAAGAAAACTTGAAAATTATTTAGAGAATAAAGTTGAAAAATAATCTTGTTCATAAACTTCCAGAGCTCCTAGCATATGAAACAAGGAAGCTCTAGTCATTATCGGGTGAACTTTTTCTGGTTTGAGAAACATTTAGCTAAGGAACCCCCCACGATATCGCTAAAAGACTACATGTAAAGGAGATAAGGAGCCACGTAGATTTCGAAAACTAGCATGAGACAGACAAATGGTATATTTATTCTTCACCATGACAACATAAAACACATATATTTGGGCTAGACATGTCTCTTTTAATAATCATTGTCCTAAGTGAGGATGTGATCTTCCAAATATAGCCATAAAAAGGATAATTTTAAGCGGGACATTTCATTGCCAATAGACACAAAACCAACACCTCTCATTAACCATACCCATCAAACTGATTCTGATAAGAAATATTTGTTGTAATAGTTCCATCCTGGCTATTATAAGGCCACTTTAAAGAGTTTTCAATGTCCAATAGCTGAATATTTCCTCATTGGAGCCCTAAAATAGAACATGACCATTATTTTCCAAGAGTTTCAGTTAAACCCAACTAATCATCCATGACCCACCCATGGATCCCATTGCTACCTTTCAGGATCACTGCAATTTGGCTAAAAAAGATAACCCTTTGAATGCAAAAAATGAATAAGGGAGTTAGACAGGTAAAAAATGATAGGGATCCTTATTAAAGAATCCTCCCCCAAGTGGAAAACACGACCATTTCCAAGAAACCATGCAAACCAGTATTGCAAGATATTTATAGAGATCATCATCCCAAACTAGAATTTTGAAACACCCTTTAACATAAAATACTAGCAACAGATCCACTGAAAGATAGAGCATCCCTTTAAGTATTTTTATTTTATAACGCATCTCCAAATATTGTTACCAAATAGGTAACACCAAAGGCTTTTCATAGACAACACCTTAGAGAAGAAGAATATATTCTTGAGAGCCCACCCCCCATGAAATCCACCTCCAACACCAATGGTTTATATGTTATCAAATATCTTTAACAACCAATTCCAATTTCCAGTTTTGCAACCATTCAGTTTAATATAAAATCCCAAATATTTCGTTCCAGCAAATAAGGATGTAACTTGAAAGGGAAACATGTTTCATATACTATCAATATCCCCATCATTCATTGCATTTTCCAGAAATTAGAATTGGAATATTTTATGAACATATGTGAATCCCTACAGAATAAATGAAGTAATCTATTGAATCATTCCCCCTCTTGGAAAGAAGCAAGCCCAAATAGAATCACATCATCCATAAACATAAGGTGAGTAACTAAAATATGTGACCCAAACTTTATGCCCTTTAAATTTCCTTCTTTTTTTTCCTTTAATATCAACTTGCTTAAACGCTCTATAATTGACACAAAAAATAAGGGTGATAATGGGAAACCTTCCCTAAGGCCCAGGGATGCTGAGAAAAAATACATTGGATTGCCATTAAGCTAAACTGCAAAATTGACCGAAGAAACACATGCCATAATCCATTTTATGGCTAGGTAAGGAGGGCTAACTTGCATGAGAACCAAACACAAGAAACCCTAGTTTACTCTGTCATAAGCTTTGTTCAAGTCAAGTTGAAGAATCATAGCTTTTTAACCCTCTTATTTATGATGTGAAGGGTTTCTTGGGCCACCCCAACAACCTCTAAAATATGTTTGTCCTCCATAAAGGAAAATTGTTCTAAAGAAACTTCACAAGATAATAATGGCTTCATCCTATTTGCAATGATCTTGGTGATTAATTTGTAAACAAGATTACACAATGAGATTGGATGATAGTCATTTAAATCCTTTGGATGGGAATATCTTGGTATTAAGGCTATGAAATTTGAGTTCAAAGCACCTGAAATAGATCTTGAAACTCTTGACTCCTCCATAACTTCCAGAAGATATTTCCTTGTGATATCAAAAAATTCAAAGAATAACTCCATCGTCCATTCATCTGGGCCTGGGATTTTGGATCTGGTAGAATATCCCATAGCCTATTTGATTTCCTCTTGAAAATAGTATCCCCTTCCAACTCTAATAATAATCTTGGGTACTCTTTGATCACATTGATTTCTTCTCCGACCGAAAAAATCCTAGGGTCCTGGTACAGTTTTTGAAAATACAAGGATGTCAGATGATGGAAAGATCCAAAATAGGAGACCCAGGATCCATTTTCATTCTTAAGATCCCATACCAAGTTGATAATTTTGTTTTTTTATCCAAACTTGTGAATTTGTTTTGTACTTATATCACCCGATGTAATCCAAGTGACCCTGCTCTTTAACCTCCACTTCTCCTCTTCTAACTTCATAATTTTTAATTTATTTTGCTCCAGGGAGAGTAGTTCTTGTAGAAGTCAATGACTATAAATATCTAACAAATTTGCATATGTGATATCTTCAATTTGCTTCTCTATTTTAGATAATTCTTTCTTCACTAATGACCAGCGAGCCTTTTCCCATTTTATAACCTCCTCTTTCAAATTCTTTATTTTTTTTTGTCATCCTATGCATCACCAATTTGGATGCACGGCCTTCGTATTTACACCACTCCTTTATTACCAAGAAATAAAATCATGTTCTTTGAGCCATCCATGATTAAACTTGAAGGGGAAATTTGCATGATCGCTTTCATAATCAAATTGAAAAATAATAGCAAAATGGTTAGAGATCCTGCCACTTTCCATTTGTTATCACTCAGAATTTTCCCTTTGGTTGTGGAAGGATTGTTCCAAGGTAACCTTTCAAACCAAACTTTAGGAGGAAAGTTGGCTTCTTTCCTATCAGAGAGGGATCTCTCAACAAATAGATACAATGACCCGATACATTTTTATAAAAACTTAATCAATAATGGAAATGCACGAAACAAGAGGATACCATTGGGCATGGAGTCAAAACCATGCATTATTAAAGATGAACAGGGATTTTGCAATACATGCATCCATAAATCCAACACTTGCGTCGATATAGTTAAAATAATACAAGCATGAATCGAGCAGACCTATGTATTTCTTACCCCATTCAACAATTTCAAATGGAAGGTCGAAATGGTGATCCGGCTAAGGTCAAAAGGCCTCTATATTATTTAAACTATATCGACGCAAGTGTTCAAAAAAATATAAGCATCCATAAAGCCAAGTATTTTCCTTTCGAGTTTGACCCCGAACCACAATTCATCCACAACATATAAAATATCGAGCGCCTAATATGAAAGATTGCAACAACACCACAAAGATAAAGGACATCTTAAGTGGAGCCATCAAATAAACCTATGAACTTGTCAAATTTTTGTGTTGGATCAGTGTGAATCACTTAGGGGGATCATGAAGGAGAAGCAAGAGAACCTGGAACTTATTTAAAATTTGCATTTCCTTTCTGACCGATCAAGAAAACTTGAAAATTATTTAGAGAATAAAGTTGAAAAATAATCTTGTTCATAAACTTCCAGAGCTCCTAGCATATGAAACAAGGAGGCTCTAGTCATTCTCGATTGAACTTTTTCTGGTTTGAGAAACATTCAGCTAAGGAACCCCTCTCGATATCGCTAAAAGACTACATGTAAAGGAGATAAGGAGCCACGCAAATTTCGAAAACTAGCATGAGACAGACAAATGGTATATTGATTCTTCACCTTGACAACATAAAACACATATATTTGGGCTAGACATGTCTCTTTTAATAATGTTGTCCTAAGAGAGGATGTGATCTTCCAAATATAGCCATATAAAAAGGATAATTTTAAGCCAGACATTTCATTGCCAACAGACATGAAACCAACACCTCTCATTAACCATATACCCATCAAACTGATTCCGATAAGAAATATTTGTTGTAATAGTTCCATCCTGGCTATTATAAGGCCACTTTAAAGTGTCTTCAATGTCCAATATCTGAATATTTCCTCATTGGAGCCCTAAAATAGAAGATGACCATTATTTTCTAAGAGTTTCAGTTAAACCCAACTAATCATCCATGACCCACCCATGGATCCCACTGCTTGTTGGGGCGCACACCTTAACGGTCCCTATTTTTGGTAACTCTGCGGTTTTGTGGAAGATGTAAGCGGAGTTATGACTCAAATTAGTCTTAGGGGTGTCAGGGTTGATTCAAAGTCTTCTTTTTGTAATAAACCCATGGTTTAAGTCCACGGTTTAGGGTTCGGGGTGCCCATGGTTTAAGCCCATGGTTTTGTAATATGTGCGCTGAATAAATATTAACTCTTGTAAAGAAGTAAGGTTAGGATTTTTGTGTAAGAGGATTTGATGTGAAGCTAAGGCTATTTTGTAAGAAAAGGTTAAGTCCCAGCTATGTGCGTGGACGACCTCTGCAGCTGTGTGCGCAGAGGGATTTGGGTGAATAAGGAAATCTACAGCTGTGTGTGCAGAGGCCTGCAGCTGTGTGTGCGGATTTGAGGACTTGAAGGGATCTGTAGCTGAGTGCGCAGATCAGAACTGTGGTTTTTGTAGAAAGTTGAATAAAACAAAGTTATGTGGACGTAACCCCTACACTGGGGATGAACCACGTTATATATGGTGTCGTGGTTCTGTGTGTTGTTTCTATTGTGTTCTTTTATGCATTAAATCTATGTATCTGATAATTAAAGATCATTGCTAGATAATAGTTTCGCTGTGAATTCCCAGTAAAGGGTTACGCAAGGCACTATTTGTGTATCTAACTATGAAGCTAAATAAGTGAATGTTAAGCTTTGTGATTTACATTTATAATCTGTTTGAAAGCTAAAAGTACAGTAATATCCCTCTTCTGCTTGCAGAAATCCAGTTCTGCAGCACCCCATAGCAGTTTCGGGTGAGACTGCAACCTGTTAGCAGGTTGTTGCCCAAAGGGCCAACTCTATGGGTCTTTTGTTGGTGCGAAGTTAAAGGCATAAAACCCGGGTCTGCCCTATATCCCAACAAATTGGTTCCGTTGCCGGTTGAACTCAGTATCTGCTCAAGAGGGGTTTACGTCGTACCTCGAGGGCTATGTTCTGGAGACCCTCTGTGAAGGAAATCGGTGATTGGCTTGAGGAGACTTATCTGAAATTTGCCGTGGAAGAGAACAAGGATCCACGTCGCAGTACAAACGACTTTTTACAAAGGTATGTTTTTTGTGATGTTTATGAGATTTTATTTGGTAGTATCCACATAGAGTTGCACCAGTGGTTATCCAGGTTAACAGAGAGAAGAACGAACTTCCAAGAACGTCAGTTTCCTACTTGGACTCCCACGAGAATTAATATACTAAAAAGGGTGAACAACGAGATATCCCGTGCTATTGATTTCTGGACCACGCGAACCCTCGAGGCATTCGTGACGGAGTTCGCCATCGACACGAGTACCTCCTTTAGTGAAACTGAGCGGCAGTTTTTCAAAGGACCCAGGGATAAGTTTTTTAATTCATTTAGTTTAAGAATTAAAATGCTATTAGCTGAAAAAGGTATATTGCTAATTGAATCAGACTGTTAGAGTTAGTATTACTAACCTATGTTTGTAAGTGAAAATACCTTCGACGAGCAAAGTGGTATGCTGCGAAGTGGCAAAAGGTACAAGAGAGATTTTGGATCCTATTCCCAAGGTCAGCATACCGAGTATCCCCCTCTAAATCCCGTAGAGTCCGAAGAAGCCCCTTCTGTTGGAATCCCTCCGGTAACCCCGTAGCGAAGACCTATTATCCCTGAGAACCCGTTGCAGTCTGAAAGTCACACTAGTCCGAGTACTCCTGTCGCAGGTCATTCTACCCCAGTAAGTTCCCCCCCGCCTACTTCCAGTCCCCCTCCAGCCCCCCCTAGATCCACTATGGCCCATATGCATGATGACATTAAGCTACCTGTTTTCAAAGGAACTGGATCAGAGGATCTAGAACAGTTCTGGTTTTTATGTGAAGCCGTATGGACTGCTAAGTCCATTACGGATCAATATACAAAAAGAGCGCAGCTGGTTACTTATTTCAGAGACCGTGCTCTGACCTGGTTCATGAAATTATCCAGCACTCAGAACCATGCCTTGCCTGATATAAAAATAGCAACGATAAAGGAATTCAAGAAGCCGAAATCCGAATCGCAGTGTATCACTGAATTGAAAGAGATTCAGCAGAGGTGTGGAGAATCAGTGTGGGACTTTGATCAAAGATTCAAAGTTCTGCTAGACCAAGTCAGTTTCCCCATTAGACCTGCACAGCACAAGGAATGGTTTATTGCAGCGTTGCTACCGCATATCAGAACTCCACTCATGCAACAGAAGGTTGCTGACCAGTAGGAGGCTCTGGAAATAGCGATGAAGCTTGAAACCGCTCCTGTCAAAGACAACTCTGGTATTGCTCAAATCCAAGTGCAGTTGGCAGCGATGGCTCTAGAGCTTCGCGATATGAAGAAAGGAAAAACCGGTCGCGAAGAGGTTTGGTGCACACAATGTCGGACAGAAGGTCACGACAAGGAATAGTGCCCTGTGGTAAGGAACTACCTGAATACTGGTGCGCCAAACCCATTCAACCCTACTGTTCTATATTGCGAGATCTGTCGGACAACTGGCCAGCATCGACCTGAGAACTGCTATCTACTACAGAGGTATGTGCAAGTCCCAAAGAATCCTTACTGCAAATTCTGTAAGTCCGTAGGACATAATGAAGATGAGTGTCACAGTTATGACCTCATGAGAGAACGCACCTATGATGCCTATCGGGTACAAAATGAGGGACAGAGTAATGACGGATATGGATACCGTGGTGGTGCATCAGGTAGAGGTGGTTTTGGAGGCCGTGGTAGTGGTGGTATGGCTGGCAGAGGACGTGGTCAGGTGGTGTGTTATAACTGTAACCAGGCCGGACATCTGGCTCACGACTGTCGAAACCCCACTACGACATGTTGGTATTTCCTGGCAGTAGATCATGTGATCGAGCAGTGCCCGCAGTTGATAGCTAAGATTCAGGAAAGAAATAGTGCCCCTACTCAGAATCTTTAGATGATTTCCGTCGAGCAAAGACCTGCCCCAGCCATTAATGTTGTTACCAAAAGTGGAGCTACAACGCATATACAGCCTGCCGAGAATCAGCCTGCTAAGGCTTGGTTTCACAAGGCCCCCATGAAAGTCCCCACCTTTGATATTGAAAGAGAAAAGGAGACATTCATGGAAGCCAAGAAAGATTTTGTGGATTCTAGCCCAGCTGTAGCACCTACGCAGCCACATCAGCAGCAATTGCAGTCGCACGAAACTTCGGCGGATAACATAAGTATAATGTCCTCCTTTTTACAGAGTTGTCTGAAACTTTTAAGAAATCAGAACGCTTTAAGTGAATTGCAGACAGTTATTGCTTCCTGCGAACCTCAGCAAGGTTCTGGTCAGGCAAAACCTATTCATAGAGTCAGAAGAACTGGTAGGGAAATGAGGTTGAACGCTCAGATAGGAGAGTATGAGATGACTGATGTGATCTTGGACTTAGGGTCAGAAGTTAATGTCATACCCAAGCAGACCTGGGAACAAATGGGAAAACCTACCCTTGACTGGTCCCCGATACAGTTGAGATTAGCCAATCAGCAGAAGATTGTGCCCCTAGGATGATTTCCTAATGTTCCAGTAGATATTGATGGAGTCTGTACTGTAGCAGACTTCGAAGTTATTGAGATTATTGACGACAGCAATCCCTATCCAGCCTTGTTAGGTATTGAGTGGGCAATGGCAAATGCTGCAGTTATTAACCTGAAGAAGGGACAAATGATCTTTGAAGGGAAGGAGTTGCGAGTGATCGTCCCACTGGATCCTTCACACAGAGCAAGATACACAGAACCACTCAGAAACGAAGATCAGGATGTTTTGGAGCAAATCTATAACATCACAGCGAAGGAAGAATATTATATTGACCCCAGTGCCGAAGGTATTATGGATTGGCAGTGTGACAGCTCCTGTATGACAGAGTCAGATGATGGTTTAGAGAATTGGCAGAACCGATTGTATGAGCTCCATGGACATAGATGTGCTAGAATTACCAAGTCTCTAAGATGGCTTACAAGAGCTTTACCCGTTTTTTATGGTTCGACAGACACAACAGAGTTTAGTGCGACATTCTCAGAACAGATGCCGGCTTCACAGACACGGGAGACTCCGGATTCAGCATTCCGTGCCACCGCAACAAGATGGAGGGATAACCATAAGAAGTACATTCCTAGTTGGATAGCTTGTTAGCAGTTCCTTCGCTTGAGATTTATGGATCATCCCCAGGAGATCCAAAGTAGGTTTGATGGAAAGAGTAACCCTCAGAGGCATTTGGAGCAATGCTACAACGCATGGCAGCATGTGCCTCAGGCAGAATGGGTACATCGGTCTGTGCATACTCTGGAACTGATAGCAAAGACTTGATACGCAGAGGCTGAGCTTCACCAGGATACTGTAAGTTGGGATTTTCTTGTTGGTAGTTTCGTGCTTACCTTTTCTACTAATGAAATTTTTCCAGCTTTAGATGCAGCTACCCGGTTGGTTCATACTAAGGTATTGGATGCTCAAGAAGTAGTAAAATACTGGTCAGATTGGAAAGCACAAGAAGTTCAAGCAGTTGCACATTATAACCTCGCAATTGACGAGGATGATGATCTGTGCAAGAATGTTATTCCTCAGTCAGAAGCATACTACGACGTACACAGACCAGCAGTCGAAGCTCCTTAAGACGCAGACAGTCAACATTGGATCAAAAGACCAGCCTAAGTATGCTACCAATGGAGATTATTGGGATGAAGACACGGTAAGCAAAGTGACCCAACTTCTCCATAAGTGTCGGGACTTATGTCTGATGAAGTGCCTAGAAATAAGAGGAATCATCAAAGCCATGGATGACATTCTGTCGGGGGTCAACGCTCGACTCCCTGTCACAAATGGTGTCCAGAGGTGTCAAGTGTCTACACTAGGGAGCAGCCACAACTACTGCCTGTGCCGAAGAAGGAAAGGTCTGTCGGAGCTAAACAAACGACCGTTAGAAGAAATCAAATTTGGAGGCGCTGGCACGTTCTCTGTATTAACTGCTCGTATTAATGTGATTCTGGGAAATCTACCGCTGTTTGGACAAGATCTCTGTTCGATTCGGCACCATCAATGCACAGTTATGACGAATTTCAGGGATATATTCTATAAGAAGTCATTCATATCCATGATGTTCACATTCTTCAGCCTCTTGAGTTTTCTAATTGCATCCATGTCAACCGATCGTGAGATCCAGGAACTCGTGAGAGAATTTGAGCAGACGGGTTTGCCGCACCTTTTCAACCAACCATCTGCATCTACACCTCATGAAGAAAATCCACCAGTACCGACCCTGCCCATGCAGACACGATATTCCTGAAAGAAGTTCAAGCCTGAAGTACGTTCTAAGCACAATGAAGACCGACACAAGCAATCAGGGCAAACTCCAGAAGACCCCGAAATGCCTCCATCCGGTTTAGCAGAAGCCCCACCTGTAGAAGATGAGAACATTGCCCCGAAATGTCCCCCGTATATTCCACCATTTCGACTAGGAGTTCAACCACCTCGGCAGTTCAAGAAGTTCACAGTACGCACCCCCTCGTTGCCCCTGGGTGTGCAGTTGGTTGGGACCATGATAGGGAAAATCGACCGGCTTAAGTATGCCGACCATGACACAAATGACCGTGGAAAGTTTCCACAGTTCGCTCCAGCACGATACCTGCATTTTTTCAAATATTCAGAGACTGCTGCGACAATGCTGGAAGTAAAACAATGGGCTGCTGGCTTGGATCGAGCTGGTCTGCTGAAGATGCTTGATGTTCCTCATTTTGGTCGCAGTACACAAGTGACCATAGTGGTCAAACAGTTGTTGGCATTGGTACATGATGGCCACTTATGGATAGGAGACAAGAAAATTCCTATTAATGGTGAGCTCATTCATAGGATCACAGCCTTACCAATCGCGGGACCTGACCCGGGGACAGAGTTTCCTTCAAAACATGAGGATACAAAGCTCGCGCAAAGCATGAAGGAATGCTTCGGCCTGATGAAGGGTAAACGAGGGTATCACACTTCTGCGATTCAAGAGCATAATATTCGCTTCGTAGTTGAGCTTCTAGCATGCAAGCTCATGCGAAAGTGCAGACCATATGAAGTGCCTGCCCCAGTTATCAGAATTGCTGCGAACTGTGCTGAAGGATACAGTTACAATTGGGCAGTGTATATCACAAAGGAATTCCTTGAAGATGTCTGCGATGCATAGGAGAAAGGTAGGCCCTTTCATTATTCATGGTTATTAGTCCTCATCGCCTTGGTAGGATGGCAAGAACCTACTGAGGCGCAGTTTGTTGATATCCCTCCGGACATGCCTGGTGCAGTACGGTATGCCTCTCTATGGGTTTCCCAGGATAAAACCCTACAGCAGATGACCAACTGTGTATTTTCTTTTTATATGATGAGTATCTCGTATGAGATTACAAAAACCCCGTGACTCAGTAATGAGTTGTTCTCTCAATACCAGGGCGCAGCCCATTTCAGTGCCAACATGCATCATAGTTTCATCCAGGCCTGCGCGGACCCAAACCATCAATGGTTTAAGTTACCATATGTAGTGACCAAAGCCGACATCCTCGCGGTTGTTCAACAATGGTCGGCCGAATGGTTGAAAGACGCAGGGACAAAACCCACCATTCCTGTTCCCCCAGTTACCAATGTGGGCACAGGCCCTAGTCATACACAACAACAAGAACCCCCTAACAATAGCGAAGAACTAACCAAGTCACAGCAGAGTGAAAGCAACCAGGGTGGAGATGAGGGCAATGAAGAATAAGAAGAAGACTCGGCTCAAACTGCTTCAGACCCTAATCGGCAGGATAAGCGCAAGACACCAGAACCGGAGGAAGTGCACAAACCCCATCCCCGAAAGAAAATGAAGACATCAAAGGACAAGAATATTGTTGAGGAGGCCATCCTGACAAGAGCAGATCTTGTTCAGGCTCTATCGAAATCCACAGAAGCTCTCACCCAGAAATGGTCAGAATTTGCATATACACATCTACAGGCCCTCACCGGTGTCGCAAAGAACGTTTCAGAACTGAAGGACTTAGCGACGAAATCATTGGCTGGCGCTTCAGCAAGCAGTGCCCCAGTCGCCACGCAGCCAGACCTTAGGCAATGGCTGACTAGAGATAACAAAGGACAGGTATCCAGTGTAGCTCTCATATTAACGGACGCAGTGTCGCATTCGGAGATGAGTATGCAGGTTGGAATAGATTATACTAAGCTATCCATGACGGAGCTACATCTCTGTCAGTCCGCAATTATGAAGGAAATCCAGGCACGAGATCAATATTCGCAGATACAGTTAGAAAATGTCATAAGTCAGTAGTGGGGCTGCGCAGCGCAGCTAGAGGCAGCAGAGCTGTGAAAGAGGGATGCAGAACGTAAACGGATTACACTGGTATGAATTTTGGATGAAACATGCCGAAGTCTTCCTGACTTCGATGTATAGCGGGTGGAAGAACCAGAACAAATATTAGTTAGGCTGAAGGAATACGCACAGTAGTCTCGCAACGAAATAGAGAAGCTCAAAGCAGAACATGAGGCTCATATTTCGGAGCTTCAACTCCGCCTCACCCCAGCAAGCCCACCAGAGGTTAGGGAGCAATGCCGAGCCGACATTCAGGCCTCCGCAGCAAAAATATCAGATATTGTGAGCAGCACAGCAAAGCTGCTAGAAGACAGTGTTGAAGCCTGGACCACATTGCAGGAACATCCTGAAGTCGGACAGCTGCAAGAAACCATCAGGCACCGACAGAAAGAGCTGCATGCAGTAAAAGTGGCAATTAAGACTCTACCTCCTATGGAGAAAATGATGAAGGTCAAGTGAAGCAACAAACTCCAGCAGGAAATTGAGTCGTGCAGGGAAAGAGCAACAGAATTAGAAAATTCTTTGTAGCCGCTTATTAGCGAAGCCTTCGAGCTGAGTACTGCTGTGGACACCCAACTCAAAGTGCTGAAGGAATATGATGCATTTGCGCAGGAAAATTCCAGCGAAGCATCAGCCACAGTATTGCAGGAGTTGGTCGAAAAGGAGCAAGCAGCTGACAATATTATGCACGGCCTCAACAAGCAGTACACCCTCCTCGCCGACAAAGTTCGTGGACAGGAAGAATAGCAGAGTGTCCCGAGACGGGACACTGGTGAGTCTTAGGGGCATGTTGGGGCGCACACCTTAACGGTCCCTATTTTTGGTAACTCTGCGGTTTTGTGGAAGATGTAAGTAGAGTTATGACTCAAATTAGTCTTAGGGGTGTCGGGGTTGACTCAAAGTCTTCTTTTTGTAATAAACCCATGGTTTAAGTCCACGGTTTAGGGTTTGGGGTGCCCATGGTTTTTTAATATGTGCGCTGAATAAATATGAACTCTTGTAAAGAAGTAAGGTTAGGGTTTTTGTGTAAGAGGATTTGATGCGAAGCTAAGGCTATTTTGTAAGAAAAGGTTAAGTCCCAGCTGTGTGCGTGGACAACCTCTGCAGCTGTGTGCGCAGAGGGATTTGGGTGAATAAGGAAATCTGCAGCTGTGTGTGCAGAGGCCTGCAGTTGTGTGCGCGGCTTTGAGGACTTGAAGGGATCTGCAGCTGAGTGCGTAGATCAGAACTATGGTTTTTGTAGAAAGTTGAATAAAACACAGTCTGTGGACGTAACCCCTACACTGGGGGTGAACCACATTATATCTGGTGTCGTGGTTCTGTGTGTTGTTTCAATTGTGTTCTTTTATGCATTAAATCTATATATCTAATAATTAAAGATCATTGCTACATAATAGTTTCGCTGTGAATTCCCAATAAAGGGTTATGCAAGGCCCTTTTTGTTTATCTAACTGCGAAGCTAAATAAGTGAATGTTAAGCTCTATGATTTACATTTATAATATGTTTGAAAGCTAAAGGTACAGTAATATCCCTCTTCTGCTTGCAGAAATCCGGTTCTGTGGCACCCCATAGCAGTTTCGGGTGAGACTGCAACCTGTTCGTAGGTTGTTGCCAAAAGGGCCAACTCTGTGGGTCTTTTGTTGGTGTGAAGTTAAAGGTATAAAACTCGGGTTTGCCCTATAGCCCAACATTGCTACCCTTCAGGATCACTGCAATCTGGCTCAAAAATATAACCCTTCATATGCAAAAAATGAATAAGGGAGTTAGACAAGTTAAAAATGATAGGGAACATTATTAAAGAATCCTCCCCCAAGTGGAAAACATGACCATTTCCAAGAAACCATGAAAACCAGTCTTGCAAGATATTTATAGAGAGCATCATCCCAAACTAGAAGTTTGAAACACCCTTTAACATAAAATACTAGCAACAGATCCATTGAAAGATAGAGCATCCCTTTAAGTACTTTTTATTTTATAACGCATCTCCAAAGATTGTTACCAAATAGGTAACACAAAAGGCTTTTCATAGACAACACCTTAGAGAAGAAGAATATATTCTTGAGATCCCACCCCCCATGAAATCCACCTCCAACACCAATGGTTTATATGTTATCAAATATCTTTAACAAACAATTCCAATCGCCAGTTTTGCAACCATTCAGTTTAATATAAAAGCCCAAATATTTTGTTCCAACAAATAAGGATGTAACTTGAAAGGGAAACATGTTTCTTATACTATCAATATCCCCATCATTCATTGCATTTTCCAGAAATTAGATTTGGAATATTTATGAACATATGTGACTCCCTACAAAATAAATGAAGTAATCTATTGAATCATTCCCCCTCTTGGAAAGAACCAAGCCCAAAGAGAATCACATCATCCATAAACATAAGGTGAGTAACTAAAATATGTGACCCAAACTTTATGCCCTTTAAATTTCCTTCTTTTTTTTCCTTTAATATCAACTTGTTTAAACGCTCTTATAATTGACACAAAAAATAAGGGTGATAATGGGAAACCTTCCTTGAGGCCCAGGGATGCTGAGAAAAAATCCATTGGATTTCCATTAAGCTAAAATGCATAATTGACTGAAGAAACACATTTCATAATCCATTTTATGGATAGGTAAGGAGGGCTAACTTGCATGAGAACCAAACACAAGAAACCTTAGTTTACTCTATCATAAGCCTTGTTCAAGTCAAGTTGAAGAATCATAGCTTTTTTAACCCTCTTATTTATGATGTGAAGGGTTTCTTGGGCCACCCCAACAACCTCTAAAATATATCTGTCCTCCATAAAGGAAAATTGTTCTGAAGAAACTTCACAAGATAATAATGGCTTCATCCTATTTGCAATGATCTTCTTGATTAATTTATAAACAAGATTACACAATGAGATTGGATGATAGTCATTTAAATCCTCTGGATGGGAATATTTTGGGATTAAGGTTATGAAAGTTGAGTTCAAATAACTTGAAATAGATCCTGAAACTCTTGACTCCTCCATAACTTCCAGAAGATATTTCCTTGTGATATCAAAAAATTCAAAGAATAACTCCATCGTCCATTCATCTAGGCCTGGGATTATGGATTTGGTAGAATATCCCATAGCCTATTTGATTTCCTCTTGAAAATAGTATCCCCTTCCAACTCTAATAAGAATCTTGGGTACTCTTTGATCACATTGATTTCTTCTCCGACTGAAAAAATCCTATGGTCCTGGTACAGTTTTTGAAAATACAAGGATGTCAGATGATGGAAAGATCCAAAATAGGAGACCCATGATCCATTTTCATTCTTAAGATCCCATACTAAGTTGATAATTTTCTTTTTTTCTCCAAACTTGTGAATTTGTTTTGTACTTATATCACCCGATGTAATCCAAGTGACCCTTGTCTTTAACCTCCACTTCTCCTCTTCTAACTTTAGAATTTTTAATTTATTTTGTTCCAGGGAGAGTAGTTCTTGTAGAAGTCACTGACTATAAATATCTAACAAATTTGCATATGTGATATCTTCAATTTTCTTCTCTATTTTAGATAATTCTTTCTTCACTAATGACCAGCGAGCCTTTTCCCATTTTATAACCTCCTCTTTCAAATTCTTCATTTTTTTGTCATCCTATGCTTCACCAATTTGGATGCACGACCTTCGTATTTACACCACTCCTTTATTACCAAGAAATAAAATCATGTTCTTTGAGCCATCCATGATTAAACTTGAAGGGGAAATTTGCATGATCGCTTTCATAATCAAATTGAAAAATAATAGCAAAATGGTTAGAGATCCTGGCACTTTCCACTTGTTATCACTCAGAATTTTCCCTTTGGTTGTGGAAGGATTGTTCCAAGGTAACCTTTCAAACCAAAATTTAGGAGGAAAGTTGGCTTCTTTCCTATCGGAGAGGGATCTCTCAACAAATAGATACGATGACCCGATAGATTTTTACACAAACTTAATCAATAATGGAAATGGATGAAACAAGAGGATACCATTGGGCATGGAGTCAAAACCTTGCATTATTAAAGATGAATAGGGATTTTGCAATACAAATTTTTCCACAGAGGAAGGATAACTATTATTTCACAATAAATTTTTTGATTGTTGGTGATAATAGAGGAAAGATGAATAGTCCATTAATATGGGAACTAAATAAAGATAAATCCAATATTAATTTTAGAGAAAATAAGTTTGTGAATACTCGAATCCTATGAACCAGATCATATGAGTATGAATTTTGATTCAACAAAATCTCATTCAAGCATGAAAAGATATCACAATGGAAATAGATAACAAGAATAACATGCACAAGAGGAAAGGAAATACAAAATGTAACAAAGCAACACGGAAATCTCTGCTTTGAAAAGTTCTTGCGTTGTTTTGCAAAATTTTATTAAACTTGACAATACTCAATGCAAAATGAGTCTCACTCTCATGGGTTCCAACCCAAATTACATTGCAAAACATGTATTTATACAACAAAGATCCTTGAGCTAATACCCAGCTGCCTATTTTCTAAAAATAGAAATTTTGTAACTACCCTGATGCATTTTTCATATAACTAAAAACTAAATCTTCCTAAACATTAGGAAATATTTTAATTCCACATTAAAGTGGACCTTGATATATACTTTTGTTCGAATATATTTTGGATGAGTGTCTTCATTGATGCAATTTATACTTCATCCTCCCAAACTTTTCAATTGTCTTCCAGTAATCTCCTGAAGGTACCTCAAGATTGGTCATTTCTTTAGCCAAAAATCTTAACTCCATATGATCCACATAAGAAATAGGATACATTTTGGCACTTGTCATTTTGAATTGATCCAAGATTTCAAAATATATTGCAAGCTTTTCAATTATAACCTTACCCGTCAAGGGTTGAGTGATAACTTCAAAATTTTTATGATCTATTCGAGCTTGAACCATTAGAGTTTGATAATCAGACTAGGGAATTGTTAGAATAATCAACCCATAGTTATCTACCTTAGACATTAATTAATCCATTTTTGTCTTATTTACCTAGTTTACATATTCCACCTTATGCAAGTTGTCATCTACACATCCATAGTGGTCAAACTTGCTGATTTTGAGTCATGGAGTGCTTGGGAAACCTCCTGGAATCAAATTTGCTTTATTCCTAGCCTCCCTAGTGCCTGTCTTCTTTTTCTGCTTCATTGCCTGCTTTTTCAGTGCTTTAAGGCAATTGGGAAAGTTTGACTAGGTGAAGTTAACTTGTTTTTTGTCCTCCACATCCTCCACTCTTTTCTCCTATTTAAAGCATGTAGGAGTTGTCCTTCCATTACCTTTTAGCTTGCCTAATTGATTTTTCCAATTCGTGAGTTCCTTGACACTTTTGGAAATTGCTTTATGCACCTATGGGGGATTTGCTTAGATTTAGTAAGCCTGCTTTTGACTAGATTTGAATGGAAACTTCATGCATTCGAATCCCTCATGTAATTATTTATTGTGGCAGCCTATGACTTCATAGGGTTGGCTATTGTACACTTATTCAATACAATTTAGTGTTCAGCTCCATTTTCAGTCTCTTTTGTGAGTAATTTTGCATGTGTAATTGGCAATTGATGTGAGTGTAATTGTTCTAACACTGGTTTCAATTTCCACATGGTATCAGAGCCTTTGTAGATCAATTTCTCTCCTTCCAATTTTTTTTGCAGGTTCGACATCATTGACTGGGAGCATTCTACTGCCTACTGGGACAATTTCTGAGCTATGGATCAATCTCAGAAGATCATCTTGACTCCATTTAACTTCTTTGAATGGAAAGCAGAGATGGAGATATTTTTGAGAGCGAAAGGCCTCTAAAGAGTGACTATGGAAACAGAATTAGAGCCCAATGCAGCTGCAGAGAAGATAAAATGGCACAACAGGAGGGATGAGGCCTATGGTCTCTTGTGTCTGAGTATATCTAGAGACCTCCTTTTCCATCTTGATGGATTGACATCACCGAATGAAGTATGGGATAATATTGTTGATCTTTTTGGAAATATAGATGAGATGAGGGGACATCAAATCAAAAATGAACTGATCTCCCTGAGTCCAAATAGCTTTGAATCCCTGCAACTCTATTTCTCCAAGTTCAAAGCACTTGTTTTGCAGCTAAAACAATGTGGGATTGAAAATAAGGATGATCAACTGGTCTTGGCCATACTCTCAAAGCTTGGCCTTGACTATTCAGTGTTTTTTTCGACCTTCTATGCCACAAAGTTGACAGCTCGAACCTGGAAGATGCCTAGCCTTGCAGATTTCATGGAATCTCTCACACAA